>DWHP01008427.1:0-10560 GCA_018247895.1 Parnassius honrathi | reverse complement strand
AATTTCAATAGCCTCGCTTATCATCCTTGGTAGGAATCGGTATTTTTTTGGAAGGATTTGTAGTTTATCAAATCTGATGTAATGGTGGGGATGATCTTGAACATGTTCATAGGTTGCAGACTTCCCGGATCGTCGCGTCGGTGTTTCACCAAAGATTAATATTCAAAAACTGAAGTTTGCCAGGCTAACTATGATATTGGGACGTCAAAGAGCTCAGTCCCCACCCTCCGTGACCGTGGGTGCTGTAAAGCACCCAAAACGTCGGGAATTAATAACGAGTTAAAATAAGTTATTAAACGCGATAAAATCCGTAAATATAATTTTATTCAATACAGAAAACTAATTATCTTACTTTTTGTGAACCTCTTCCCACGCTTTTGTTTTTATTTTGATTGTATTCGTATCTAGATATTTATTTTCAATAACGTCCGCATATTCTCTAAGCACAGAGCAAAATAAAAGCTGAAACAGAAAAAGATTATATTAAGACCACGGTAAACCGTTAAATAGTACCTTAAAGAAAACTATTGAGTGAAATTACCTTTTCTTCTTCATTCCAATTTTGAGAACGAATGCGTTTTTGATCCATTTTAAGTCAAAAATAATATTAAAAGTGATTTTATTTAGGAACCAAGTTAATTTGTCCGCCGAGTTCGATAAAACACGAGGGACAACAAACCCAAAATATTGCCTGTCACTGTCATTAATGTCATCATCAAGCATTGAGTTCATTCGACCGTCATTCACTGACTCACTCTTTTACTTTTAAAATAAGTGGGTTGCCATAGCGCATGCGTTAATCCCGGCGTAAAGAATGTATTTTTAGTCCGAGGTTCCTCTATGTCTATTAATAACATTGCAAAAGTGAAGTTAATACTCAGTTACTCCGAGATTAACTGGTCCAAGTGTAACTTCGAATTAAGCTTGGAATAAGCAATTTTTATTAATAAGGCAGGGGAAGTTTTAAAAACATAAAATTTTGTCACAATTCAGTAGTCAGAAATAGAAATAAAAATTAGTATTGTTTATCGACGGTCGATAAAAAATGCTAAATAGTAGATTTTAAAAAACACGGGAGCAATAACTGTTTCATTCATCATCATCATTACTGCCCTTCACAATTCCATTGCTGAACATAGGCCTCCCCAAAGTAATGCCATAAAGCACGGTCCTGAGCCACCTGCATCCATCGACTTCCTGCATTTCTTACCAGGTCGTCACTCCATCTAGTGGGGGGTCTTCCTACACTTCGCCTACCGGTACGAGGTACGAATACCTCGTTTCCAGTACATTGGGTCTCCGGTTCTCTACCATCACCATACAAAACACAGCAGCGTTGAGCTACTATTTTACGCTGGTATTCTGTAATATCGTGTTCCTTCCCCGATCGTACCGACCTATTCGTGCTACAACTACACTACTAATACAACTGCAGCGTAGCTCTACTGCGTAAATAAATGTAATTAAGTGTGGTAAATCAGCACTTAAAATTGCAATTAACAATTTCATTAGTGCCAGTGGGGATCGAACTCGGGTTGCTCGCGTACTATAAAATTTACAGTGAGCGGTAAGCGCCTGAGCTAACACGCAATATAAAAGTGTTAAAATTAATTCCAGTTACTGGCCATAACTTCATAAAGTTTGAAATATCATTTAGGTCTCCGAAGTTATAAAAATGAACTGACGATATGAATGACATGACCGCCGACACAGGAATTTCTTGTGACTTATCATGGTTATAAATTACAATAGAATTTATATAGAATTTCTTAAACCCTCTATGTTAACGCATTGAATTTGAATTACAACAGAGCCGACTGCATGTTGAGTAACTCAGGTGCACTATTAACAATACTAGGCCACCGACAAGTCCCCCAGATCAAACTGGTTTTAGAACTCTACCTACCAGTTTTATACCACATAATGATTTATAAATAATTCTGATTAGTTGAATCTTAAATTAGCTTGCTCCGATAACAATAGAATTACTAAATTGCAGTTACTGATTGCAAACAATCCGTGTTTATGATTAAATTAAAACTGGTTATAATACAGTGGTATAGTACCTACAGGTTGCCAGATTGTATCAAAAATATCGCCCCACACTTCGCAGCCCCCGCTATTTCTTTTATAAAAGTATCTTAAAAATATAAAGGAGGCAAGGTCTTCTAAGTCTATGCATTATTGACATATCACATATTTTATAAGTGGTCGAGCCATGCTGCAGCTATACTTTGGTTGTATCAATAGTGTGTCGGCTCAACCGGGTAAAAACCACGCTCTCACAGAATACCAGCATAAAATAGCAGCTTAGGCCCGGTTTACATTTTGAGAAGTCGCAAGTGTGAATGGCAAGTGCAACTGACAAATGACAACTGTTCAGTGCGTATTTTATTCACACTTATCACTTGTCATTGCCTGTTCACACGCAATAAGCACTTCTCATTTATTAGTTGCACCTGCCACTCGCACTTGTCACTTCTCAAAATGTAATCAGGGCCACAGGCAGTATTAATTGATAAGTGGGAGTGAAATACGCACGTCTCACTTGCCACTTTTCACTTTCCACTCGCACTTGTCACTTTTCGAAATGTAATCAGGGCCTTATATATAATGATAAGTGGCAAGTGAGAAGTGACATGTGCGTATTTTATTCCCACTTATCACTTGTCAATGCCGCTGTGATTCGTATGGTGAGTGTAGAGAACTGGGGACCCTTTTACTGAAAACAATACATTCCGTCTAAGTCTTAAGGAGTGACAATGCATCTAAATTTAGACTCTTAATCGAGATTAAATGTGGATGTATATAAGCCACAGCATCCACTTACCATCAGGTCAGTCCACCTGGCTCTTTCGTCACCCTTATTCTATTAAAAAAATACTTGTCATTGGCACAAATTATAACAAAATGCAATATGCTACAAAAATAAAACAACCTTATGTTTTTATACTTACCACTCTATTTTAAGAACGTTCAATGCTATGGTGTTTTTTTACAATTTAATCAAAAGTAATGAGTGAGATATAATTTAAGAATTTTAAAACTTTTTACTAGCAAAAAAAAGTTAAAACGAGAACTGACAGTTTTTCTCAAAATAGCGCACAATTAAATATTAGTTATTTACTATACAGCTCTTTATCAATTCGAAACAGCTCACATGATGAGATTGGCTGCAATAATCACCCTTGGCAGAGGGATTGAAGATAGCAATACCAAATTTTTCGCAACGTTGAGGCTGTTCACCGTCGCTATACGCTAGATATTGTACATCTAACATATGCGAGTGTACACCGCCACTTATCGGTGGTTGAGGTTCGGAGCCTTCCCATGGTCACCTCTTACAACACCCAAGAGATGAAATGGGGTGGTGGAATATCGTACGCCACCACTACTGAGTATAATGAGAGTTTATGCTGTTTTTTGAAGAAAAGTTCTAGTTAACGCGGTGGAGCCAGCCTGCCTGCGGCAATCTTATGGTTACAGCACGAATGTGACTCGACCGGGTAAAAACTACGCTCTTACAGAAAACCAGCGTGAAAAGTAGCTTAATGCTTCTGTGGTTCGTATGGTGAGATTAGACCTTTTTACAGGTAACAAGGTATTCTTTGATAGTCCTTAGGGATATTTTGATTCTTAAACCAGATTTAGAAGTCTATGGACCACAGCATCCACTAACAATCAAATTGACTGAATGTTTTTTATGGAATAAAGGTGATCACCTTTATTCTATATGAAAAGTGGTGGAGCGCATAGGACCGGTGCCGCAACCAGGTGCTGCAACCATAAAAAAAAACAACTTATCGACTTGTTATGAATATTAGTCAATTTCTTTTTCATTAATGTTGATAATATATAAACCTCAAGTTATTTTGTTCGCATAAGCTCTTTACGAACTTGAGATACTGCCGTCGTCGACTGTCTGCGAAGTTAGCTGTCATAAAGTCTTCCAAAGACTTCATAATTATGACGCATCAGCATATTGTGATAGTTTTTTTTTTTTAAATAGAGTATAATTTCTTGTTAATTATTACCGGCAAAAATATAACCAGTATAACCGTGCAAGTTTCTAACCAAACAAAAAAATACACCTGCCATGTGACCTCAGCTTGTGACAGTTAAAAATAAAAACATGTTTTCGCAATTAATATAAATCGATTCTGTATTTCTGTATATCCGTAACCATAACATTATTTCGTATCGTTTGACTTATCTATTATAATATATTATAATGGTTCTTTTATCTGAATTACATGTTATACCATTTCAAGTATACTTATTTTAAAATGAGACAATATGATTTGAATAAATTCCATTTAATGTTGCTTATAAGTGAAAAGAAGTGTTATTCACAATAATTTAAATGAAATGTTTTGATATGATGTATACTTATTATATTTGCTACATAGTAGCTGGCGCAATAATGTTATTTATATAGTAATTTTAAAATAAAAAGAATTAAAAAAAATGTTTTATCTGTTGTTATGACTAAAGGTAAATTAGCAAAATATTTATTTATAATACAGATTTTAAATTTTTTCTGTTCATTATCATTAATTACAGCATATCAAATGTACACTGCTTAACATTGGCCTCGCGCCCATAGATAGCCGCATATTTGCCATAGTTGCCCAAGGTTGCCGCGCTAGAAAGGCAGATTATCAACCCTATCGCCCAGCATTTTTTAAATGTTCCCTCAATCTATTGGAATATATTGGATGACCTTTTTTTCCGTCTGGAAAAATATAGTGAACGGATTAGAAGCCTATAGCACTGAAATTTTACAAAAAATAAAAACAAAATTTTGAATTAAACGTTTGAAAAAAAATTTAAGAATTATCTTGCCCTTTAGCATTGAGCCTGTGACCCTGCGAAGTGACAAGGTCAAAGATTTTTATTGTTTTATTACCGTTCGTAAAGTAGGAAGGATATGATTTGGATTTCGATAGGTTTTGAATTAATTTGTTTATTTTATTCAAAATGTTTGTTTTTATTTTTTGTAAAATATCATTGTCATAGGCTTCTACTTCGTTCACATGTTACACCCTATTTTTTTTCCAGACGGTAAAAAAGGTAATGCAGTATAAGAACACTTGACCTATTTTATAGTCGACTGTTACGATGCCCACGAACCATGATATATTTTATTCAACCTTTTTTAGAAAAAATTAAAATTATTTAATAAAATACCTACTTTAAATTATAGTTAGTTAGATAGTTAGTTAGTAGTTCTTAGTTTCGTTTTTAAAAAAAAATCTACATGGCATAATAATTTCGTAGTCTTTATTCTTCTTTACTAGAATGATTTTCTAGTTGTACGTAAGAATTATTTCCAAGAACCTTTCATCATCATTATCAACATAGCCCATCAAAAGTCTATTGCTAAACTTAGATCTCCCAAGGAATGAAGAAACCACAATTCTGAGCCATCAGCATCCATCGATTTCTTGAATATTCTTACCGGGTCGTAATTCCATCTAGTGGGGAGGACTCCAGAACCTTTCTTCCTCATCGGGTGTCGATTCTTCGAGCTATATGGCCGACCGTTACCACTTCAGCTTATCGATCAGTTGTATAAGTACTAAGAACTCTTTTAATTATATTATACGTTCCTGAACGTAATCCAGATCTATACATAAAAAGACCAATCATCCAACAAATTTATTTCTTCTTACAACCATAAATCACTTTGATTTGGAGTGCTGTCAGTACTTTAATCAGCACCTTATCCGGAGATAAATTATTACTTGTCAGTGATGGGAGCACGTTATTCGCTGTGCGGGACGAATTAAAATGTAGTAAAAAGTTGCACACATCAATAAGGGCGACGGGATTCTGTTATCTATGGAACAGTTCATTCAACATTTCTGTTTTCTTACTTTATTCAACTTTGCTTTTCAGGTATACAAAAAGTACTCTGTGACTTTGCTAGTTATTCATTGAAAATGTCTAATTGACAAACCATGTTAGACAATGTGAAAACATTTACATGTTATATGATTAAACATTTTGAATGATTGACTAATAAAATACAAAATACGAAGTTTGTCCACGGCCAAATTCAAAACTTTATTAAATAAACGCTTCCAAGATATTCTTAATTTGTTTTGTGTAGTTAATTGTGTAACATAATTTATGATTATAAAGTGTTCTTTCTTCTTCAAAGAAATGTTCCGTCGGGTTTCTTGCTGGTTCTTCTCAGGTCAGTGGTATTCTTCAAACCAGTGGTAAATTAAACTTACGAATGACATTCAATAAGTATATAGACACTATACTGAGTCTATTATTATATTTCTGTTTACAAAATACTGGTAAAGAAGCGATATAGGCTTATACATTGATATAGACTTAAATATGCACATATATATATACGTATCTGCCCGTAACTCCAAAGCTGGTTGACAAGATTTTAATTATTATTTTATTCCGATCAATGCAGAACTTATTATACTGCTTTTATATCGATGATGATGAATGAATGATTTATTGCGTCTTGTAGTCTTGCAGCCCTTTAATTTTAAGTTTATTAATTACAGGATTCTAAGCAGATGGCAGTACCCACCAACTACTTGGGATTGGGTGGTGGTAAAATAAATATAGTCGACATGAACTGTCAAAAACTTGTAACGTAAATAATGGTGTATATTATGTTAACACATGAAAAGTATTAATTTACGTATTCCGAATTTATATTACTTATATATAAATTACAAAATACGCTATAATAATAATAATTAAAATGATCTTTACCTACAATAGTGTAGTTTATTGCCTACTATTTTGTCGTTTTCTTATTTTATTTCCTTTAATATGTATTACCTAATTTATAAATTTTAAATTATAATTTATGTTATTAACATGTAAAGTGTATAGACTTCGTCTCAGGAGAGAATCGTATTATCGTCTCAAAACTTATTAAGTTAATGTTGGTAATAATTTAAACAGGTCTTCGAATTATAAAAAAAAAAAAACTGGATATATTTAAAAAGCACGAGTACCAACATGAATGATGATGTCTTTTACCGTGCGAACTCCTCGCGTATTTTCGCTAATCGCGCCTATAATTGATTTCGCCGGTTCGCGAAGGGGCAAGCTAATAAATAACTTTTTGTTTTTAAAGGGAATAGAATTATTGTTCAGTCGAAACAAGCTTCGGACTAAAGTTGTAACGTATAGCATGGCATTGCTCATGTTAACAGTTGATCATTGCGTACTGCTACGAACATTAAAAGTGATGCAAAAACAAAGCCAAACCCATGCTTAACTTGTTGTAAGAACACGTATTCACGCACATATATGCATGAAAAATAATTTGTAACCTACAACATGGTTTTAGATGCATATGAGTGTGTTTAGCAGGCTAGACTAAATAAGAAACAAATATGTATCCGTGAATTCGTGACAAGAAGTTGTGCATAGTTTCGGCTTCATTAGAAATATACACAAAGCTTTGTTTGTCTGAGCATAGAATAGAATTATATAGTGATGTAACATCGTGAATCTTCTTCGTACATCTTTATTATCGACCGCAAATTACTTATTCAGTTCGCCGAGGCCAAGCGCGTTGTAATTTTTAAAGAGCCCTCTGATCTGTTTCCTTTAAACTTTTGGCGGAGTTATTTCTTTGTAATTAGAATTTTTGTACATCCTCTGACCTCTCCATTACATATTTTTTTTGGTATTACCTTGAAGAAGTTTGCGCAATTGTGGAATACGTGCCAATGTTTGGTGCACCATGAAAAAATTCAATTTTTTTAAAGCATAAGAATGATGAGCCAGTATATAGTTTACCTAATGTAGGTGTCACTGTTGTTCTGTAAAAGAAAAAGAAAAACTTATTCTGTAAAAACGTCGTGCCTAATTCAGTCGGTCTGTTTGTGCTACATACAATACACAACTGCAACGTAGCTCTACTACGTAATATTTTTAAGCTCTTACTGCTGTTTCTCGCTTTGAAGGATTATATGCACAGGTTGATTACAGGCTCTGAGGTTAGTATTATTTCTTTACCGCTAACCTCGTATTTAACCAGTACATAAAATTGCTATTAACAACTTCATTAGTGACGACAAAGATCGAACTACAACGGTTCAAATTTTTACATATTAGAAACAAAAATACCCTGACCATATTCAGTAAATTGAATAAGAGAAAAGGACAGAATATTAATTGTAAAACGAATAAATAAGTTTATTCAAGAATAACGAAAAACTATTGGACGAATTAATATAAGAAGTTAATAACGTTCTAATATGTATTTATGTGTGGAATGAAACCAGTCTGACATCAATGTTATTATATGTTCTCGAGAATATGCCAATTATGATACGTTAGAGATATTTAAAAGACAAAAATGTTTAGAAGAGTAATGCGGCAAGCATTGGGGCAGTGCGGCGAACACATCCTTGTTCAAAATCCTCACCTGTTCCCAGTGCCTGTGGGATATATAGACTACTACTTTAGTTTTAACTAAATAGTTAGAACACACATACACAAACAGAAATCCTTGAAACATGGAGATGTGTTAAAGTGGAAAATATGTAGAATAGCAGTTTAATGTTTAGCCTTTTTCCTGGTGAGTAGACATTTTATTAATTTTTTCTAGCATTGGGTGACAAACGAGCACACAGTTCATCTGATGGTAAGTAGATGTTATGGCGTATGGACATCCACATTTATCCTCAGTTAAGAATCAAAATGCAGATGCGTTGTCACCTCTGAGGACCAAGATGGAATGCCTCGTTTCCAGTAAAAAGAGTCTCCGGTTCTCTACACTCACCATACGAAACACAGCAGCATTACGCTGCTCTTTTACGTTGGTATTCTGTGAGAGCGTGGTCCTGCTCCGGTCGAGCCGACCCACTCATGCTACAACCATAATAAAGCTGCAGCGTGGCTCTACCGGGTAAAAATTAAAAAAGATCTTCAAATGTCTACACTTACCATGCGAAACACAGCTGCATAACGCTGCTATTTAACGCTGGTATCCCGTGAGAGCGTGGTCCTACCCCGATCGAGCCGAACTATTCGTGCTACAAGTATATATAATATAGCTGCAGCGTGGCTTTACCAGTTAAAAAGTGAAAAGGATCTCCGGTTCTCTACACTCAGTACACGAAACACAGCAGCATTACGCTACATTTTTACGCTAGTATTCTGTGAGAGCATGGTTCTGCCCCGGTCGAGCGGACCTATTCGTGCTACAAGTATAATATACGAGTAGCTACAGCGTGGCTCTACCACGTAAGAAACTAGTTACTAACATAGTTTTCAAGGGTGACAACATAATCTACACTAATAGTCGAGGATAACTGTAGATGTCTATGTGTTCGTTTTACACCCTAATTATATAAAAACATATTTGAAATTTGGGAAATCGGAGTCATTACAATAGTTTTCCACTAGGAAGCTAATAATTATGGTAAAAGTCGACGTCATTATAAAAAAATACTCAAAGTTAATCTCTCTCTTTTCATTAAATGACAATCGAAAGGGACAGTTGTAGAGGTAATAAATACTTAAGTAAGCTATAATCGACGATTATAACCAAGGCCGTAACTGAATTGGATGAAAGGATTTGTAAGCTGCTGACTAGTTCCAGTTAGCTAGGCTCCTAATAGCAATAGCAATAAAATAGTATCCTTATGCAAGCAAATGGTGTGATATTATAAAGTCTGCATAAATTCAAAGGATGCCGTACGCACAGGATAGTGTTACGAATCTTTGGTGGAGGCCTGCAGTCAACAATGAACTGGATTGTAACGATACGAATAATGATAGGAAACCAGGCCAATGCACTAGATTTGTACTATATAAATAATAAAATTTCTTAATGTCTAGCCAGAAACTAAAATTATAAACGCTCGACCGTAGCGAGGTAAACCTGTTGCGAAAGGACATGATAATATTTCAAGCAAAAAACTTAGCATTAACAAAAGCGTACTGCAAAGAGGCCGAAGCAGTGCCCAGGTCTAGTTTTAAATAAACAACAATTAAAATAAGTTTGTGCATCGGCACGTATGTCTAGTCCAGTTTGCAGCTCCATTCAAGTGTCGTCCGTAACGAGTCGATGCCAGATAATGCTTTACATTCCCCCTCTAAGAGCTTGTTAGTGCCCATTCAGTATAAACTGAAGCTGTTACGACCTTATACCAACAGCATAAAGACTGTATTCCTAACTCCAGATTCCGATTTAAAGTGATAATTCAGCACAAAACTAGAACCAAAGTTACTCGAGAATTTTGCGCTTGCTACGACATTCGATTGCAATCTCGATAAACAATAAAAGAGAAAAGTGCTGTTGAAGAGATTCCATACGTCTCGTATTAAAAAGAATCGAGATAAAAAATTTTGATTTAAAATAAAGATTTGTTTTCTGCAAAAGCGACTTAAAAAAACTGTATGGAAATAAATACCAAACTACATTTTATCTACAAAAAAGGTTCTCGAGTAGCAGCCTCGTACCGGTAGGCGAAGTGTAGGTCGACCCCCCACTAGATGGAGTGACGGCCTGGTAAGACATGCAGGAAGTCGATGGATGCAGGTGGCTCAGGACCGTGC
>DWHP01008426.1:0-10560 GCA_018247895.1 Parnassius honrathi | reverse complement strand
TATATATATATATATACTACTCGCCTCTTATACTATATACGTATATGCTATTCATCTCATGTTCGGATATTGCTTGGCAATGACCATAAAGATGCGTACATGTAGTTTAAATAATGTAAATTTCCTGTTTCGCAACAACGTTTCATAACTAACTGAGGCTTTTCTATATTCCTCAGGGCCAATTACAGTTATGCTGTATATAAAAGGAAGTTATTAATTGTACGAACCATAACAATTAAAATAGGAAAAAATAGGCTCGTACCAAATTATCTGATAGAAAAAAAAAACTCAAGATTATTTCAGTAAGAATGTTATTTCATAATTCGTGATGCAAAATCAAGAAAATAAAGATGAGAAGATTTAAATATGTCAGGGTATTTTTTCTTTATATACCGGATGATTTTTTTAACCGTCTGGAAAAAAAATTAATGTATTATGAAATTGATCTATCAATAAATATTAATCACTTCTACCCGCTGCTTCCCCCGCGTGTAATAATTTATGACAATTGGATTTCATGGGTTTTAATTTATTTTTGCGAAACTCTAATTGTTTTTCTAAAGTAAAAGTAGTCTAAGTTACTGCTTATAACATCAGCTATCTGCCAGTGAAAGTCCCGTCAAAATAATCTATAGAGTAGGAACTAGGGAACGTCGCGGCGTCGTTGAACGGTTCGCGCATTGAATTTTTATACTTGTGATAACTGCGAATATAAATGCCCGATTCGAATGAACTCAAAAGTATTTTACTGTTACGTAAATACCCTTGATGATAAAACTATATATTTGAATAAGAATTAATAATACGATACGAATGTAACTAACTTCTGTTTCTACCGGTGATCTAATTAAATTTTAGAACTGTGGCTTAACTA
Organism: Parnassius honrathi; assembly: GCA_018247895.1. Taxonomy (NCBI): domain Eukaryota; kingdom Metazoa; phylum Arthropoda; class Insecta; order Lepidoptera; family Papilionidae; genus Parnassius; species Parnassius honrathi. The sequence goes on along the minus strand of DWHP01008426.1, from coordinate 9,686 downwards.
TGATAGTTAGATATATTCATGCGCAGATTTTTTGTAAGTAATGAGTAGTGTAATCACGTAGTACATAATTTTATGTGTTATATGTTTATATGTTTTCTCGGTGTACGTCAAGTAATGAATTTTATGGACAAAATTTTAATTATTTGTGTAACGTTATTGCAATTTACTTAAGGATCTGTAACATTTTTTAAATAAATTATAGCCTATATTACTTCCTAATACTTAAGCTTTCTATTGGTGAAAAATGGTTAAAATCGGTGCAGTAGTTTCGGAACTTATTCGATGCAAACAAACAAAAAAATTTTCGTCTTTACAATATTGGTATAGCAAACCTTCGGCGCTTCTGTTAGTGATTTTTTAACTTACTTTTTAATAAACAAATAAATAAAAATGTATTTGCTTGTCGAGAAAATGGTTCCTAGCCATACTACGATGCGATTTAAGAACCATAAACTCATATTTACAATTTAATATTTGTATAAATTAAAATTTAAGCCCTTGCGAAAGTAAATTCAAAAATCACATTAAAAAGTGTATATGCTGAAAAGCTTACCAAAGTTTAAATTAATAATATGTTGTCAAAGGAGCATGGAACGGTGTTATTCGAGTCCACGTTTTTTGGTATTATTATAAGTAGAATTACATGACTGATCATGACTGATTACTGATAAACGCTCCTTAGTTTTGTGTTTTTCGGATAAAATTTATCTCAGTGTGAGTGACTATAACATGCTCAGCTATAGGTATCTGCTAGCGGCGGCATCGCATGGCAGGTCGTTCCTTTACTGGGGGCGAAGCATGCCACATGCGTCATACGTGTGAGCAGGTGCTGCTTGTTGAGGCTATCTGTTCGGTTTCGCTATATTGCTAATTATTAATCGTCTTTTCTGGATATGACGTAACACCTTGTTTAGTTTATTTTTAAGAGTGGTTATTCATATCTCCAATGCCAATCAAATAACCTAGCTCAATACAAGGTAGTAATTTTGATGTGACAGATAAATTTATATGTATAGATTTGACCTGCTAGTGGAGGTTGTTCTGCTTGGGTTAGCTATCCACTGATACGTTTCAAGCTTCCTTTTTGGTGTACATCATAGAACAAACATCAGTTCCAGATAGATCTGTTATTATTTTCCATTCTGTATACATCACAGTATAAATGAAATATTAAATTCGAAAATATGATAAAAGAAGGATAAGGTTGTAGATATAATAGTTTTTTTTAAATGACATTTGACTGACGCACTTTATTCTCTTATGTCGAAGTAATAAAGATATTTCATTTAATTTCGTCTTTTGTAATGCGTACAGCAAAGGAGTACAACAGATTACCGGCGTCTGTCTTTACGTCCGAATACAATCTAGGCGTCTTCAAGGCTAGAGTAATTAGGCTTTTGTAACGCTAATACACTGCGATTTCCCATAAAAAGCTTCATTAACCTTCACCATTAGGTGGAATTGTGATCAAAAACTTGCTTATAATTAATAAATAAGTAAACTTTTCATTTCATTGGCAAAAATAAATTTAACGATAGAGAGCGCTGTGATATAGCTTGTAATAAATTTTATATTTAAACTGTAAAATGTTTAGAGTGAATTCGAAAATAAATTCATCATACTACTTACCGGTAAGGGCAAGAAACGTCTGCCGGGCCACTTAGTATATTATAGTAAACCCGTAATGTTTTTGGCTTAGTTCTATTGTCTGTCAACTGTGTATATTATAAATGTAAATATTAAACTTTTTCTTATATTTACGTCACACTACACATTGTATAAAAATATTGATACGGATATTATCGCGTTTAATTAACTTATTTTTAATTTCCGACGTTTCGAGTGATTTACAGCAACCATGGTCAAGGGGGGGGGGACTGAGATGTTTGACGTCCCAATATCATAAATAGCCCTTCAGTTTTTGACTATTGATTTTTAATCCGATCTACGCAGAACGAGCTTACAATATTTTGAAGTATTGCAGTGGAATGTCTGGGTTTGGATTTAATTTTTTTAATTATATTATCCCAGGGAGATGGCAGCAGCCATTCATATCGACTATAGAAATTAGGATGTTTATTTTATTTTATTTCAATAGCCTCGCGTATCATCCTTGGTAGAAATTGGAGATGCGCCGAGTAGCACTTTTGCCGAGTAACGAGCACCAAGTTTTACTCGGTACATTTTTTTTCCAACCGAGTACTCGGCCGAGTAACTCGGTCCAATCAAATTCCTGTTTCGGGCGCGTAAACAAGAACAAACAAAAGAGTGCGATGATCCTAAAAGCCCCATGCTTAAGAATTAGATCGCTATTTAAAGGAAAATTTATTGAAAAAAGACGGTTCTTTCGAGTGGTGAGCAGGGCACCAAACAAGGTATTCAGAGCCGGCACGTTTAGCACGAGTGTTTCTATGTGCACCTGCAAGTACTGTGTATAGCGAGCGATTATTTTCGGAGGCTGGTAACGTCTATTAAGAAAAAAGGAATAGGCTGTCTCAAGAACGTGCAGAGTGCCTTGCGTACTTGGATCATAATTTACCTTTATTAAATTTTAAATATTGATTTTTTTCATTAACCTTTTCCTAATTTTGTCTCTTTACTACTCATTCATTATCATTATTTTGATTGTTAAAGATTTCTCAAATTAATATTAAATACTTTTTGATTGCACAACACTGTTGTTTTAATTATATTGGTCTAGCAAAATACATTGCTTTACTCAAACCGAGTATACTCGGCATTAAAACCGAGTTATTCGGCCGAGTACAAGTATTAAGAAACCCGCCGAGTACCGAGTATTAACCGAGTACTCGGCCCATCACTAGTAGAAATCGTTGTTCATTATTAATAAAAAAATGCGCCAACTGTGAAATATGGTATGCGGTTATACTGCTATCTATCGAAAGCTAAGATTTTTTCGCATTTCCCATATTCATATCTCACGTACAAAATTCGGTGATGGATTTTCTTACATTGCGACTACTTGACCGGCCATACCTATCAGCGAAGCTAATAGCCTATACTGCAAAATATAACACATTTTGGATGAATTATTAGAACTAGATGATTATGAGAACAAGGTAACGTGTAAAGGCGGCGTAAGAATATCCACCGTATATCGTCACGTTCGTGTCGTAGTAGACGACAGAGGGAAATTGAAACAGGAGACAGGCAGCGGCATCTTTCTGAAAATATCTCAAAATAATAAAATAACATTGCTACCAACCTGCTCGCAAATCGTATTAACTATGGAAGAATTCCTCCATTGAGGCTATCTGTGTGGGAGGTCTGCAGTGAAACAAATAATTTTGGCTATAAATCGCGCGCAAAAGGTTTACCTAATATAACATCATGATGTCACTCGGTACGGAATTACTGAGCGGACAAAAAGTGCGCAGGTTATAGTTCTATTGTCAACACAGTCAACAATATACTTATTGTTAACAAATGGTATTAATTTGTTGACGATATTTGCAACAAATGTCATCAATACAAGCAATTATGATAACTTGGTGAAACTTAAATGTGGATGTAAATAGGGAGGATTTAAATTATTTATTAATTTCGTGCGTAATAGGATACGTTCACAACATTTTTCTAAACTTTTAAATATTTGTGAATGCATCCTAATGTATAGTTACGGTGTAGTTATAGTTCATAAGAAAGAAGCAAAGCGTTAAGGACTTCAATTTGGTTAACTATTAAAGTCGTTTATTTTGTTTGCACTTGATGTAACGAAGGTGATCAAGATAAACATACTTGTACTAGTGAAGGGCGAGAAAATCGACGTGTTTTTAAATTTATAATCAGGTTTTATATACATGAGTACTAAAATAATACAACTTTGTATTTATACTTTTAATTAGTATTAAATACATATACACTATAATTATTAAAATATTTTAAAAGGTGAAAAATCACTGGAAGTACTGACAATACGTTCCTTCTCTTCAGGGGCCCGTACGCACAGCTATCTATGTGTCTCGCCGGAATAGGAAGAATGTTCCTTAATCAGCATGATTGAGATGTTTATGTTGTTATATATATGATGATAAGAGCTCATGTCATTTCCCGTAAACACCTTTAGTGACAACTTCTAGTTACAGCCTTTATATACACACAGGGCACAGGCACAGGCCTCCCCTTATTTTTGAGAGGGATTTAGTGCAAAGAAGTGCCCTCCGCGCTGGCCCAATGCGTGTTAGCAAACTTTACATGTCTTCCAACTATTTTTCTTATTCTCAGAGTTCCCTCACGATGTTTTTCTTCACCGCTGAGCACATGGTAGATGCACAGCACTTAGAATTGCAATTAGCAATTTCATTGCTGTCAGCGTGGATCTAACTCTCTTTGCTCGCATACTGTGAAATTTACAGCGAGCGTTAACCATCTGAATTACCACGGCTGAGACAGCACTGAGTAAAAATAATATTTATTGACCTTTAGTAATAAAAAAAAAAAATTGTTTCGGCTGCTACTACCACACTACCTCAAACTTTACTGATCTCGGGCCGCCGCCGTAATAGAGACAGTTTATTTTAACCGTCACCACGCTTGGCAATGCGGTAAAAAATGCAGTACGTGACATCACGCACCTTTGATGTTACCGCTCGTCGTTGTTCTGTGCTTTTTACTTAGGTTTTACATAAACCAGCGAAGGTTATAATGTTTTGATATATTGGTTCTAACTAAAGTTAGTTTAAAAACGCAGGGTTATTAACACATTAAAGTTAAAACCTATACACGTCCCACTGCTGGACACGGGCCTCCTCTCATTTCTGCGAGGGTTTTAGGGCAAGGAAGTGTCCGCGGCGCTGCTTTTGTATATTGCCGGACTTCACATGTCAGCGAAATATTTTTTTTTCTTATTTATTAGACATGCAGGTTTCCTCATGATGTGTTCTTTCACCGCTGAGCTCGTAGTAAATCAGCACTTAAAATTGCAATTAACAATTTAGTTGGTGCCAACGGCGTTTGAACCCGAGATTCTCACGTACCGTGAAATTTACAGCGGGTGCTTTAAATTTCACAGTACGTGAGCTGATATATGATGAATGTTGAATCTGAGCTACCACGGCTCATTAATAGATGTATATCTATATACGAAAAAAATCATATTTAATTTTACAATGTTATATTTACTTGAGTATATTTTTAGTTTTTTAGTGTATTAAAATTACGCCCAAAATATAATATAGAATTGTAAAACCGATAAAATGGCTTATTAAATTTAATGTTACTTTTCTTTTTTATTTTCTTTCTATATATTTTTTGTTTTATCTATACTCTTCATTGCAATAAAAGTTATTGTTATAAACATTATTTTATTATTTATTGAAACACTGGTAACAAATTACGGCTAAACTAAATCGACAAGTCATAGTAAAAACAGAGTAGTAGTCTATCGTCTAAGAAATGTACGGAACGCCGCTAATATGTGTGCGTGCGCAAGACACACAAGCCACAGCACTCGACTAGTGCGCACCAGCACAGCACGCACACAATGACAAGCCGAGTCGAGGACCGCCACCGCCACTTTTCGGAATCACCTGTGTTTGAGACTGACTGCTGTTGTAATGTAAAGCTTGAATTTTATTTTTTGACAAACATTGTTTCTTTTGAGAGGAAACTAAAGAAATAAATAATAAATATAATACATAGGTACGTATCCGTATTTATTAGGTTTAAATTAGTGTAAATATTATAACTACTTATAAAACTAAATGAGATTTAGCTGTTAAACAAAAAGGCAGTGACAAACCTGCAACAGTAGGTATATAAGTATAGCGCGGCGCGGAAGTTATCCCACTATTCTGTTTTTTTTTTACTACGTAAAAGTACACAAACTTACAAATTGGAGGGATGTAAATAAGATGTAATAAAACACAATATGATCGGAAACATATTTGCACAAATAAATATGAACCTTAAGGCGAAAATCTGAAGACGCTTTAATTAATTTATTTTATTTTAAATTTTTCATCCTTTAATCACAATGCGATTGATTATCAATTAATGATAAAGATTTATTTTAAATCACATGGGAAACTTAAAACTGTCACATATAGAATGCGAAATCATAGCAATAGTGATAAATGAAAGTGCTAATTTAGCAAAAATTGTATTTGACATAAACGATTTACAAATCTATCTAATCATTGCTGAGTAATTCACATCTCACGTAAAACATAGAGCACTATATCAAACTGACGAAGTAATACTTACGATAAATCATGTCCAATAAAACCTACCGCAACGAACACTCATTGCATTACAGCAAACCCATATAATAAACTGCTAGAACGGCGACAATAATCGACACCTTTCTTGTGTTGTAATGAATTATCTCACGTTCCAAATTACATACGGCAAAAAGAAAATGTTGTTCCACATATGTTTCAAGAAGTCTCTTTTTTTCAAACATCCACATGTATAATAATCTTTTTAGTTTTTTTTATATAGAATAAGGGTGACAAACGAGCACACAGTATACCTGATGGTAAGTGTGTGCTGTGGCCCATAGACATTTACATTTATCCTCGATTAAGAATCAAAACGCAGATGCCTGTTTCATCCCTGAGGACTAAGAGGGAATGCCCCGTTTGAAGTCAAAAAAGATCTCTGGTTCTCTAAACTCACAATACCAAACATAGCAGTATTAAGCTGCCATTTTGTACGTCCGTAGGTTTCGACCACCTAACCTTAGGCCCACCCTACACGTGTCCCCCGGGTTGTGCTAAACGAGAGACAAAGCCGAAAAATAGACTCGGCTCATCCGTATGGTAGCGGCGTAAAATCTGCCACCACCCCTATTTCGCACCATGAGTCAGGAAAAAAATAAATGGACCCGAGTTTCAGGCGCCTCTTAAATGGGGCAGGGGTGCGAAGAATCTCCGGGACTAAAACCGGCGACGAGGTTCGCCACTCGTCTCCCGGAGGGGCGAAAAGTGGATTGCGGAAGTCCGTTTGGCTACGCTGAATGTATGTGGAGCAATGAATGATAAGATGGATGAAGTATGCGAAATGATGAATGACAGAGAAATAGATGTGTTATGTGTAAATGAGATGAAACGGAAGGGAGAGGATGCAACTGCACATGGCACGTATACCGCGTATTGGTCTGGTGTAGACGAGACCGAGCGGGCATGCCAAGGCGTCGGTTTCATCCTTTCAGAAAGAATGGGTCAATGTGTGAAAGAGTATGAATGTGTAAGCCCAAGACTGCTATGGATACGAATGAAAGTGGGCTTAAAGAAGCTGTTCCTGCTAGGGGTGTACGCCCTGGACTTGTGTAAGCCCACTTACATCTGAGAGCAGTTTTGGGACATGGTAAGGACGGTGTTGACAGAATGTAAGGAAAATGAAAATATTATTATGTTAAGAGACTTTAATGGAAGGGTTGGAGTGAAGAGGTCTGGTTATGAAAGGATATTGGGAACGTTTGGTGATGAAAGTATAAATGAGAACGGTGAAGAACTCCTCACCGTATGTGTGGAAAAGTATCTTTTTGTGACGAATACTTTTTTCGTCATAAGAAGATTCACATTTACACATGGGAAAGAGGTGATGATAGAAGCGTGATGGATTTCATAATTGTGGATAAAAGAATGAGGAGCGCAGTCGTAGATACAAGGGTTTACCAGGGCCCAACGTAGGGACGGATCATTACTTGGTCTTATGTCGAATTAATAGTCCTTTCAAGTGTTGGCGGCATCGGACATCTGTGTCTACCACTGCGTTACAGCGTATAAGAATAGAAAAGTTACGTAAGTAAGTATATGAAAGAGAAGTATAAATGTGGACAGAGAGAAAATATTAGGTGTTTTAATGAGTTGTGTATGAATGATGTAGACTTGAATACTGTGTGGAATAATATTAAAAAAGGTTTGGTGGATGCATACACCGAAGTATGTGGTGTAAGTAAGAGAACAAATGAAAGGAAAAGTAATACGTTGCGATGGGATGATGAGGTATGGGTGGAAGTTGAAGCAAAGAAGAAAGCATGGTTAGATTTACTAGCAACAACAAAACAGAAAAAAGGCAGAATTTAGGCATCTAAATAAGAGAGTAAAAGAAGTAATTGAAAGAAAAAGCAAGAAAGAGCGGATAAGAATGATAGAAGGATATCTGATAACTTCCAGGCTAATATAAAAATGTTCTGGAACCTCGTAAGAACTGCCAGGGGAAATACAAAACAGCTTATAATTAATGCTATAAGAGATGAGAACGGATGTATTCTGAATGACGAAGTTTTTAATTTAAACAGATGGAAGGAATACTTTGAAAGCATGTTTATGAGTGAAGAGTCGTCTGAATTAAATTTAGAAATTCCGAAAGAAGTGGGAAGGGGTCTGGAGATAAGTGTAGATGAAATAATGAAAGTAATGAAAAGCATGAAAGCAGGTAAGGCAGCGGGATATGATAGAGTATCACTGGAGATGCTAAGGGCTGGAGAGGGAGTGGTGGCAGACCTGCTATACACCTTGTTTAATTTATGTTGGGAATTAAAACGGGTACCGGATGACTGGTGTAAAGCAGTTATAGTACCAATATATAAAGGAAAAGGGTCACAGTAGGACTGCGAAAACTACCGTGGTATCAGCTTGCTTAGTATTGTGGGTAAACTGTATGCTAAGGTGTTAATTGAAAGAGTTATTAAAGCGGGATTTAGAAAGGGAATGGGATGTACAGATCAAGTCTATTCCATGCGCATGATTGCGGAGAAGTTTTTGGTCAAAAACCAGAAAGTTTTTGTGAGTTCATTGACTTGGAAAAGGCTTATGACAGAGTGAACAGGACTGTGTTATGGCAAACACTGAACTCATATGGGTCGAGCGCTGGTATGATACAGGCATTGACGTCTCTTTATAGAGACTCTAGTGGTTGTGTCAGGATCAACGGGGTCTACTCTGACTGGTTTGGCATCCAAAAAGGTGTCAAACAGGGCTGTGTAGCTTCACCTTGGCTGTTTAACCTATTTATGGACAGGTGTTTACAAAATTTGAGAGATGAAGAATGTGGGTTAAGAATGGGCGAGTTAACCGTCAAATACCTTTTGTACGCCGATGATCAAGTTATTCTTGCGTCGTCGACGGCCGAGTTGCAAATGATGGTTACATTGATGAACAGATCATTAAATGAAAGGGGTGTGAAAATGAACGCAAGTAAGACGAAAGTTATGGTTTTTGAAAGAGAAGAAAGCAAAACGCAATTTGAAATAAGAATAGAAGGGGAGTTAATTGAGCAAGTGGATGAGTTCGTGTATTTGAGATGTGTATTTAGCAGGGATTGTAGATATGATAAATATAAAGAACGACGAGTATATATGCAGAGAATAGTGTGAATGGGGTACTACACTCTATTATGTAGAATCAAAATGTGTCAAAAAAGTCACGTATGGTAATTCATAATGCTGTGTTAGTCCCTACTTTGATGTATGGTAGTGAAAGTTGGGTGTGGCAGAAGAAACACGAAAGTAGAATAAATGCTGTAGAAATGCGGTCTTTAAGGAATATGCTAGGTTTCAATCTGAATGACAGGGTGAGAAGTTGCGTGATCAGAGATAAATGTAGTATGCAAGATGACGTTGTGACCAGGATTAAGAAAGGAATGCTTCGGTGGTTTGGTCATGTAGAAAGAATGGACGAGGAAAGAGTGACAAAGCAAATTTATATGGCAGATGTGAA
>DWHP01008425.1:0-10560 GCA_018247895.1 Parnassius honrathi | reverse complement strand
CTTTTAACCAAATGACAGCAAACAGAGAGATATAAAAATAATACTTAATTTACCTAAGCAATAATCAACAGTTACAAGTAAGGAGGTCAATATATTTTTTTTCTAATTACACCACACGTGAAGCACACACCACCGTCGGTACCTACAAGATGCCTCGCCCAGGCCACCGACCCTCCGGTAATTTAATGTATTATAATTACTCTAATCTATTGTAATATCTGACGCGTAGGTAACTAACCCAAAACAACGCTCCTGCTTGCACAGCCTAAAGGGCGTGGTCATACGTTATACCCTAAAAAAATGGATCGGAGCAAAATAAAGGCCACCGACTGAACATAATGCTACAGTAACAGAGGTACTGCAGCGCCAACAGCATTGAGTTGGTTTTCAGTGAGAGTGTGGTCCTTTACCGGTCGGTCGACCCGTTCTTGCTACAACCATAATATAACTGCAGCGTGGCTCTACTATGTAAATCCTACTATTGAACTATACGTAAGAATAAAAATACTTATTTATAGTTAATAAATATGCATAGTATACATAATAACATGTTTACTAGTTATGTGCCGTACATAAATGTCATTTGTAGGAGATTTTTAATAGCGTTGTTTATTCCACATTCAAGTGTCGTTATTTGCACTTACGATTGTGGGATATTATCAAACATTAGATCAAATGTTGCACGCGTCACAAATATTGGATTTCGGTTCCCTTTGCGTCATAAACACGGTGTCTTGTTTCCGTGTTTTCTTTTTCTTTTGTATTAATTTATCTTATTTATTTACGAACATCTCTGACGTAGGAATTCTTCAATTGTTGTTATTATTAACGCAGTCTCATGGGAATAATATTTATTCATTTTGTAGAATATGGATCACAAACGAGAACACAGTCCATACGAAGATAAGTGGCTCCTACACATCTACGATTGAGAAAACTATGTATCTTCGATTGAGAATCAAAATGCAGATGCGTCGTCACCCCTGAGGACTAAGGTGGTATGCTTCGTTACCAGCAGTAATTTTACGCTGGTAATCTGTGAGAGCGTAGTCCCACCCTAGCCGGGCTAGCTCTATCACGTATGATCCTGATTTAATGTTGCAATGTAGCGAGCACTTTGACTTTTTCATTTATCCTCAATTAAGAATCAAAATGCAGATGCTATGTCACCCCTGAGAAATAATACCTCGTATCCATTAAAAGGATCTCCGATATTACAAAATGTGAAATAGTCAAAGTACACTTTGTTAAGTGCTGAGTTGCAATGATAAGCTGGCACAGTCTTACCAACTTTTAAGTTTCGTTTTTGCCATTATAAAATAATATCAGAGGTTTTTATCTCCATTGTTTGTAAATGGAACGAATAGAATGTACATAGTCAGTTACTATTTTAAACTAAATTAACTTACGAATCTTATAGCTTGACTATGGAATTGAAGTTTACAATCGACTGCCAGCATTTTTCATCAAATCGTCCCGACACATCTATTGATGAAGGGTAGAACGTTGAGTTTAGAAGTAGGAGACTGTCTACCGAGAATCTTTCTGACCCATTGATTGTCGGCTCTTCGAACCATATAAGCCTCTAGACTATTGATTCATTAGGCTATGTCAGTTATTTTTGTTCTTCTCCGTATATCTTAGTCATATTTTTCCCATTTTATATTGAATTATTTTTATATGATAACCCTTTTCATATTTCGCATAGTTACTATGAGCTTTGCAATACAGAAGACCAAGGTTCACAAGTACGATCCGCTGTTTATGACCCAGTGAATATCGACATTTAAAAAAATCCACTCCAACTCTAAAACACATTCATCGCAATAATTCAGTTTGTTTGCGCCGCTATAACAGCGAGAGCAGATCTATTGAAACGCTGGATTAATTTAAACAGCTATTTATATCATCCCGGCAATTTAAAACATGTCGGATATCTCGAAGTAGTCCAGCTGAATTAGTTGGGGAGCGTGAAAAGAATTTTTCTTCCTGCGCCCGCGTCCAAGTGGGCCAACGAGGATGACAGTCCAACTGATCGTTTATTGACGTAGGCGTACGATCGGAGTGACCTAGTTGTAATCTGCCGGTACGGGTTAAGTCGGCATAGAATATTCAGAACAGATGGCACAAAATAAACTGCCTATATCCTGTATACATCCAAAGCTTGGCACCAACTTTCTAAATAATATCCTTCAGAACGAATGTCAGTTACAAAAGGTGATCGAATTTGTTGAGTAAAATCTTTGGAAGAAGATTAACATAAATTTAAATTAAATGTTTATCAATTTCATGTAAATCTGAATATGTATAAATATGATATTTTATTCGATATTCGTGTAATATATACAATCCACCTGATGGTAACCAAATTTCTGCAACCAACTTCCAATCAAAAAAAAACTACAGATGCTTTTTAACTTCGAGGACTAAGATGAAATGCCTCACAGCCTGTTATACTGGCTCCCTATAACCTTCAGACCCGGACATAGCAGTGCACGCACTACAGTTTAATTTCTTGCTAAAAACGGAGTCCTAACACCTAGGATGACTAATATTATTGAAATTACTAAACTAAAGATTAGTAGACGAAGCTTAGGCTTAGTTTTAATTCAATCTATCGGTTAAAATTAAAGAAGTCACATGGTTAACAAAAACTAAAACTTCACACTACCAGGTTTAAATAAGGCGTAGGTATTATATTTTTTATTGATCATGGCTAGCCGGATGCCAGCGAATAGAGATGAAGAAGTATATAGCAAATTGTACTGGAGTACAATACAATACTTCACATTATTTTCCATGTGCTACGAATCAGACACAGAAATTTATTTATTCAATATAGATTAAAAATAATACATATTGAAAATCTGATTTTTTTGTAAATTTACCACTGGTTCGGAAAAAAACTCTGTCCAGCAACCAGCAAGAAACCCAGCGGGAATTTAAAAAATAACAGCTTACAATCATTTATATTACAATTAACAACACAACAAATTATAAATAGTTTGGTAGCGATCATCCTTCGCAGGGGTTATTATCATCCATAAACTTTTTAATATTATAGTAACTTTTTTATAAAAGCTTAGTTTAAGGAGCTATGTAACTCAGCCCAAATTCTAATTTCGCCCCCACTACCCCGCGCGTCGTATGTTATCTACCTACATGTTTGTAATCGCTAGTACCGTAAGTACACAGGTCGTTAGATACTTATTTAATTGAGTTTACCATATTTATGCCTGTTTCTTTACGCCAACCCTGTTCCTTCTTATTTTTATTACGGTTATTTCCTATTTTAATTTTACGTTGTCCTGTTTCGTAATGTGTATTCTGATAGTAAGTGACACAACTTTCCCATTCAAAAGCCGAAGAGAGACTGATGGAGACCGATCGGGCGGCAGGAAATAAGCTTCAATACGCCGATAGTTTAGGTAATTTCTTTTTAAAGTGAAAAAAATGGAAATTAAAAAAAAATAAAAACCATAAGCCCTGTTTTATAGTTAGTTCAGTTAGTATGCAAAGTTTCATGATCTAATTTAAAGTATTTTATAAATACCGTATATTATTGTTTAGCTTTGAGGTACATTTGGATGTTTTTCTATCGAGAAAATTTTACGGAATCGTGTTTTCGTCTAACGTAATACTGAACATTAATCCTCAAATTTACCATATATTTATTTCAAAATTAATGCTGCAATATTTTCGGCATAACGGAGAATCTTGCTAAGCCATTTGAGGTAGTATTTTTAATATTACCCCTAATAAAGGTTGAACTTTGTGCAGGTCAAATTTTGTATATTTTCCGGGATTTTAGTGTAAACGCGTATGCATCGCCTCAAGAACGAATTACTAACTCGGTGGTGTCGGGTAGCTGGTACTATTAACTTGTGTCTGTTCTTACTTATTTATAATATAATCTACTTATGTTTACAGAATGAATATCATTTTATTATTGTGAAACTACTTTTATTTTTGTGTACGAACATTCCACTTTTTCCTACGTGGTAAAGCCATGCTGCGGCTAACTTATGGTACGTACGAATGGGTCAGCTAGATTAAGGAAGGACCACGCTCTCTCAGAAAACCAGCGTAAAATAACAGCGCAATGCTGCTGTGTTTCATGGTGAGTGTAGAGAACCAGAGACCCTTTTTGCTGAAATCGGGACATTCTATCTTAGTCCTCAGGGGGTGACAACGCATTTGCATTTTGATCCTTAGTTGAGGATAAATGTGGATATCTATAGGCCATAGCGTTCACTTACCATCAGGTAGACTGTGCGCTCGTTGTCACCCTTATTGTATAAAAAATCATAAATGTATTGAGAAGTCAAAATTAATATACCATTTCTCAGGGCCACTTAAGACTTCTGCCTTAAATTCTTTCAGTGCCCTACGAAGGCCGTGTAGTGAGAACTGGTGTAGGGCTGCAAAGATAATGAGGCCAAACTTGGTGCAGTGGACTATTGACTCATTTTAACCAATTAAAACAAGAGGGGAGGATAGAATAATACCCATCTAACTACAGAGGGGTATCGATATCCTTCTTCCCTATCTAGTGAAAATCTTAGTATGCCTTAAGACAAAAATTACTTAACGTACGTGCAGTCGTTTGGTCGGGAACAACTGGTGCTTGTGTCCTAGTATGGTTCTATGGCTGTACAGCAGCATAGTGAGGCCGATTCTCACCTATGCCTCTAATGTCTAGTGCAACAATGCCAACCAAAAGACGACTGCGGACAGACTAAACAGTCTACAAAGGACTGCCTGCTTAATGGCAACTGGAGCTAGGCGATCAGCGCCTAGAGCGGCTCTTAATGCACTTCTATGCCTAATGCCACTTGATCTTTATCTAGACAAGGAGGCGAAGGCTAGTTCGTATAGGATTAACGCCCAGGGGGGGTCTGAGTTTGCTCTCCTACAGATTGAGACTCAATTAAGGAAACAGCGGTCTTATGCATGATTTCAGACATCGTACGTCAACTATTGAATAAAACTATTATTTACGGATTATTATTGCACTTAATTACTACCTTTAATTTATTTTTATTATCCCGCCGTTTCGGGTGCTTTACAGCACCCATGGTCACGGGGGAGACTGAGATGTTTGACGTCCCAATGTCATAGTTAGTCCGGCTACCTTCAGTTTTTGATTATTAATTTAAAAAAAATTAATAATCAAAAACTGAAGGTAGTTAGAAGTAGAAGGTAGTAGTTACACCCGTATTAGTCCACGGCATCACATTGCCCTCCCCTATTTTAGTAAGGATTGTAGTAATTTCAGCATTTGACAGGAGATTGCAGTGATCGTAATATCAGATGCTGAGTAGTAAGTTGCAACCTCTGCTGCTTTTCATTACTGCCCTTGGTGTTTTACAACATAGGACTTATTATGTTAATGCAAATGAGGTTCAAGGACACGACAGTGATAAGCTAAAATTTCTGTCGGCACCGATTTAAATCGCACAGTGGTGGACCGCCAATGATCCAGATGGTATGGATCGTATTGGGAGTTTTGTCGTGATGTGCGATGGTGAAATTCAGCAGTGGAATTTGATTGGCTGTTATGGTAACAATAATATACCGCCAGGCGTAAAACACTAGAACGGCAGAACGAAACATCTGCTACTGCGACTGCAAATACGCATATAATACGCAGGCTTGACGATTGTAGCAAACTGCTATAAATTGTTGAATGAGATAAAATTTCTCGTACCTCATAGGTACCAGAATACCGTAGCAGAATAATGCGTCTTAAACCACTTCTTCGTAGAACGGTGTTTGGCGCAAATTCTCCAATTTCTAGGTTGAGCAAATTGATCAATGAACTTTCCCAATGCATTTGATATCAATTCCGACTCACTAAACATAAAGCGAGTGTAATAGATTAAGTTTTTAGATTATTTTTTAACATTCTAGTTTACTTTAAGTATTTATTATTTTTGATGTTTATTCCAATGCAGTTGTAATCACCTTTAATGGCTGCAGTACCCAAGTATCCTCAGGTAGCTCGTTTAACACTTGGCAAAAAAAGTTATAATTTTGCCATGGAGCTCATGTCGAATCGTGGTCTTCTAAAGGCAGACGAAGAATAAGGTAGCTTATTAATCCAATATAGCGTACATTAAAGATAAGTTACTATTAATACATTTTTACAAGATTAATAGAAATCAAGAGTGTTAAAGTCAATTAATATTAATCAAAACCATCGAATCCGTTTCATGAAACTAATTCCGTGCAGAAACTTTATTTAGTCATTACTTGTAGGGCTTTAATCTTGTTATATATAAGCACACAATGTCATTAAAATATTATTAACGTAGTTAAATTTGTGAGTGACAAGCTAAAAAAATTAGTAACAGAATTAAACCTTATTGTTTTAGTTTTAAGGTTTGATTAGTTTCGGGAAACACGATCCGATCGTTCACCTGTGGAATTTCTAAGCAGCTCACTCAGTTCTGTGTCACAGTCAGTGTACTCGTGGTTGCAGTCGACGGTGTAAGTGGCGACGGTGGTCACCACCGCCGCAACCACGGCGCACCATAGCGCCACAGCTCTAACACCCATCGTCATCACCGCGTCGCCATCTGTAAATCAAATTATGTCCATGAAATACAAAAGATATTTTACACGACTCTTTCATTAGGCAAAGTATTTTTTTTTATAGAGTAAGGGTGACAGGTGAGCTCACAGTCTACCTGATGGTAAGCGAATGTTGTGACCCATAGACATTCTATCCTCGACTGAGAATCTAAACTCAGATGTTTTATTACCCCTGAGGACTAAGATGGAAACACATTTCCAGTAAAAAGATTCTCCGGTTCTCTACACACACCTTACAAAACGGCAGCATTTGAGCTGCTATTTTACGCCGGTATTTTCTGAGAGCGTGGTTGCAACCACAAACACCTGATTTAGCTGAGCCATTCGTGCCACGATCATAACACAGTTGCAGCGCGGCTCTGCCCCGTGTAAAATTCTGACTGAGTGTTTAAAAAACATACCAAGTTCAAATATGATTATCGATCCTAATTGAAATCAATGTTCATAAAGCTCGGTGTGTTAAATAAAATGTACATTAAAATACATCCGATTTGATAACTTCCTCCTTTTTTAAGTCGGTTAAAAAATGATTCTGAAATTTTTTTTAAAAGCTTTCGTTAAAGATCCTCTTGTTATTAAACTAACATCTTTAGTATCCAGTTGCTATTTATAGAGATACATGTTACTATAGAAGTTTATAAATGAACGCAGTTATGTAAAAGAGATCGAACACACAAAATCTTTCTTTTTGTTTGGCTGCAAATTTTAATAAAATATAGTTTAATTAAAAGTGTAAACTAACCTATTTAACTATTTTCAATAGGAGTGCATGATTGCTAGAGCAAATTTTTTTAACTTAGACTTGTCAATCATATGATTTTGCGTATTTACGTCTAAGTTATAAATATGCATACATACATGCATGTACACTCACGCCTGTCACACGAAGGGGTAAGCAGAGACTACGGATTTCTATTAGGCACGATCTCGACACGCATATCACGACTAGGCATAAACGCTAGTCGTTTAAGGGTACACCAAATGTGGAATAGTATAGTTTATTGGAATCAATTTTATTATTGGTCAAACAAGACTAATCCTGGATACCAACATGAACTTTATTAACAGAAAAGTCAATTTCACAATAATATAGCGTATTGTGTATATAAACACAACATCTTCCTGTGTCCTATATTTCGTCTTTGCTGAAACTAGTCAAATGTTGTTTAGTACTATTTTAAATATATCAACAATTTGGTCGATAAACCTTTGTCTAGGGCGTCCTTTTCCGACTCTACCGTTCACATCTGCAATATAAATTAGCTTTGTCACTCCTGGTCACAACATCATCTTGCACACCACTATTTTCTCTTACCACACAATTTGTCATTTAGATTCAGCCCACGAGATAAAGCAGACTCCTTAAAGAGCGCATTTCTACGCATTTGAATTGTCTGCTTGTAACAACGAAGTAACTGCCTCCTATTGAGCTCGGGGGGTTACTTGCACGCCATTAAGACATGAACAAAGCCATTTTTTATTAATCTGTGCACGTCTCTCTGAAATTATCTACGGAAAGGCTGAACCAATTGTAATGAAACTTCGCGAAAGGATAGAATACAATTTCAAGAGTGATCAATGCTATATTAAAAAAACAAAAAAATGATAAAATGTTTATCATAAACAATAGTCTGATCTTATTCCTGGCTTGTGATTTCTAATGGAATAATAATATGGAATGCCTCGTATCCAGAAAAATGGTCGTTGGTTCTTTACATACAATACACGGTAGCATTGAGCTGTTATTACAGGGAAGAACCACGCGCTCACAGTATTACATCGACATACTGTGAGCGCGTGGTTCTTCCCTGGTCAAGTCGACCTATTTGTGCTACAACTATAATAAATATGCAGAAAGGCTCTAACACGGATCGTGGTAGCTGATTTCACAAAGAAGTCTTGCGAGGAAGAAAAATTATTGTCTTCTAGCTTCAAAAACATAATATTTATACTCGCCGACTAGAAACTGAATACAGAACTTACAACTCAGTAGACAATGTAGTTTAGTAAGTCACGTTGATGTATAGTTACTCAAAAAATTTAAAAAATCGTAACAATGCCGTTATATTTTATTTACCACCCGCATGCGCATCAAAAGACCATTCTGAAGCGATCGCTTGTGTTTTAAGCCCATCCATTGTCATTATTTGTAAGCACTAATTTCTTATTGCCAATATAAAATTACAAGTAGCTACAACTGCAAAAAGAAGTAAAAAATTATAAAGCAAATGCGCACTAAAGAATATCCATCGACGTAATATTATACTGACAAACAATAAGCAACAACCCGGATAAGAAAATCACCATTAGTTTCAAAGTAATACTATAAGTATTACGATTATATTTTTTTATTATAAAGCTCATACAACCTTCGTTCTTTATGGATTCCTACGGTCACCCATTCGTCAAATTATTCGTGATCTTTTATGGAGAAAATTTTAACAATAAATATTCGTTTAAATTCACAACCAAAAATTTAAATAATGCTCCATACAAATAACCAGTATTATTTTATATCAACGAATAAACCTCTCCAAGCGATGTTCATTTATTGTAACAAACAAAACTTCTTCATTTTTCTGTTTTTGCGTATATATATGAGTACATTAGTTTTACTAATAATAGTAGTGAGGATATCCACAGTAGAGCTAGAGTAACCCACATAGCTCAACGGATTACTAAGCTAAAGTGACAATGGGCCGACCATATCGCTCGAAGAACCGACAACTGATGATGAAGCAAGGTTCTCGAGTGGTGGCCTCATACCGGTAGGCGAAGTGTAGGGCGGTTCCCCACTAGATTGTGTGAAGACCAAGTATGTCATGCAAGAAGTCGATGGATACAGGTGGCTCAGGATCGTGCTGTTGCATTCCTTGGGGTAAGCCTACGTTCAGCAGTGGACTTGTACTGGGCTGTAATGATAATGATGATACTTTAAAAATACTCATTTCAATCTTTTTACAAGCTATCAGAACAAAACTTTTCTTTAAAAATTGTATGAAAATACCAGTAAATTACACCTTTGTTTCTTGAAATTAAAATAAAAACATTCTATGCGTATATTTTTGAATATAAATAAATTCTATATTTACTTCTAACGGAAAACCATTAATTTCAAACTGAACTAAAAGTAACAAATTCAAATTACATATACGACGCGGTAGTAGAATAATGATGTCAACAACTTATGCCAACAAGCCATGCTGCAGTTATATTAGTAGTATAGTTGTAGCAGGAATGGGTCGGCTCGACCCGTGGTGAGTGTAGAGAAATGGAGACCATTTTTACTGGCAACGAGGCATTCCATCTTAGTTCCGCACGGGTGACAACGCATCTGCATTTTGATTCAAAATCGAGGATATATGTAAATGTTTATGGGCCACAGCAGCCACTTACCATCAGATGGACTGTGTGCTCGTTTGTGAGCCTATCCTATAAAAAAAGTTATAGCAATCTAGAAAGACTGAATTTTTTATATAACTATCTGTTGTGAGATTATTACAATTGGATTTCGTGGATTTTAATTTTTGTGTGCTGTATAGTTTTAATTCCATTTAATGAAAACCTATTATGTTGACATTACAAACGGACACTTAAATTTTATTTATTTGTATAGAATATAGATTATCTAGAACAATAATGCTTTCAAACTACGGAGAAGCTTATGTCTAACACAAGGCTTTTTACGTACCGACGACGTTTTTTTTAAATATATTTTATTTTATATTGATTCAATCAATTGAGTTAATTAATTTAGAAGTATTTTTATAGAACAGATGGGAAACGAGCATGCAGCTCACCTAATCGAATTACACGCATACTGCTTGTCTTTTAAAAGGGAATAGGCTATTTTCTTGAAAGTTCTTAAGTCTTATTAGATATACTTAGTTGCAGCCTATATATGTCCCACTGTTGGGCACAGGCCTCCCCTCATTTCTGAGAGGGTTTTAGGGCAAGGAAGTG
>DWHP01008424.1:0-10560 GCA_018247895.1 Parnassius honrathi | reverse complement strand
CCTAATTTCAGTAGAGAAGGAGGCTGGGTACTACCATCCGCTTGGGACCCTGTAATTAATAAAATTAAAACTAAACCCAAGCATACCACTTCAAGACTTCAAGACATCGTAAGTTCATTCTGCATAGATCGGACTCGGGTCGGGTTAACATTGACATCGGGACGTCAGTCACCTCTGTTCCCCGTGACCATGGGTGCTGGAAGGACCCGAAACGTCGGGTATTAAAAACAAAATAAATAAAACGCGATAAAATCCGTAAAAGTAGTTTGAATCAATGTGTAGTGTTCGCGTAAATATAAGAAATCATTACAATTATTAATAGCTAAAATCTAACTCTACTTCTTATTGGTTGGCTTACATTATCTCAGGTGATTTAGTAGAGTATATTAGTAGCAATCGAATTAAGTGCATTAAAGTCATTCTAAACAAAAATAAAAAGCGATTCTATTTCAATTAATTAATAAGGCGAAAATCGTACGTAGAATCCTAGAACGTGAAATTCCCTATTAGTGATCGAAGGTAAAGTAGTACTAATTACTAACAGCTACGATTTATATATTTCTTCTAACGTGCTCTCCAAATCACTCTTCTAATCGCTAGCGGTGATCCAAGCAGTGACAGCATTTTTTATGATTATCGCATTTACGGCACAGAGCGGCTCTATCTCTGTCGCACCATATCCGTCACGTGTTAATCACCTTGGTTATGTACGTCATTTATATACTGACCTAATAAGGATTATTTTAAAATTGAAATTATGATGTGTTTAATTTGAAATGCAGATGATGACAAGTCGCCCCAATATAGCGCCCGATTATATGCCCTATATTCAACAAACGTTTCGTTCTCTTTTAACCGCTTGTTTCTTTGTAGCACTTCACACTTGATTTTTCTGAGATTTCCCATAGTCAGCTATTACAACACCCTCAAAATGAAACGTGATAATGGATCTTCATAGGCCGCTACCGTAGGGCGATGACGTTTATAACGATATGTTTTTCATTTTTTCGCATAATGTTAAAAAAATTATGACAGACTTTTCCCTGGTCTGTTTACGCATCTGCATTTTGATTCTTAATCCACCCAACAAGCCACAATATCCACTTACTGCCAAGAGTCCTCGTGTGTGCTCGTTTGTCAAAAAAAGTTGATACCTCCACACGGTAATCGGAAATTATTGCCGAAGTTGAAATGAGTAAAGCAGATATTATATATTTAGAGTTTATCCAAAATATGAGTCCACAATCAGCATTTGAAATTGAAATTAAAAAATTCGTTGGAGGCCGAGTGTGATCCCTTGTAATCGCAATTTATGGGATACGTCCTGCCTCTATATTATCAAAAGCCTAACATTAATATTTATTTAAATATATGTTTTATTTACATATAGAATATTCGTATATTCTCTATGTAATACTTAATCTCATGTCATGTATTTTTTATATTTTCCTACTTTGCTATACCTACGTCAAACTCACCTTTCCAAGGGTTGAGTGGCATAGAAAATGCCTTAAGGCAATGTTTGCCCCTCCTATCTTTTTTGGTAATGAGAATGCGATAAAGAATAAATAAATGTCGTAACGGAGGCCGGCCGGTTATTGTTGTCAGTCGATGTAGATTTTTTATAGAACAATGGTGACAAATGACCGCTGAGTAAGTGGATGAAACCCACAGAGTCATCTATCCTCGATTAAGAATCAAAAAGAAGATGCGTTGTCACCTCTGACGTACAAAGATAGAATGCCTCGTTTTAGGTTAAAAAGGTCTCCAGTTCTCTACACTCAAAATATGAAACACAGCAAAATTAAGCTGCTATTTTGAGTAGGTATTAACGTTGGGTTGCAATAGTAGAGGACTGCGGGTTCGAATGCGGAATAATCGTCTCCGTAATATTTTGACGCTAATTACTGAGAATAAAAGAGGAGTTTACCTTTACACCGTAGATTATAGTATGGAAATAATGTCCTTCAGAACGAATTTAGGTCACTGCGGCCAGTCTCAATGGAAACCAGTCACCTGCGCCGGACAGGATTATATTGCACGAGTGTGTGTGCAAAAACAAATGCACACTCTATTGCCTCACATCATAGTTCGATAGGGCTTAAGATTACACACACACACACACGCACGCACGCACGCACGCACGCACGCACGCATGCACGCACGCACGCATGCACGCACGCATGCACTCTTGCACTCATGCACGCACGCATGCACGCGCGCGTGCTTGTGCGTGTTTGCATTATGATAATATATATATATTCAGTTATACGTTTGTAATATAGACTTTCTGTAACTACTTATTTTTACGCCTACCTCTTTTATTTCTGCACTACTCTAAGGTAGACTGATAAATAATGCTAAGGGCATTAAGTCCGTTTATATATATTTCAATGTAAAGTTGAATAAATAAAAAAGAATATTAGTACCTATTTAGATTTCAAATTTAAATTGAAAAGCTAAACGTGCGCACACAAACAGACGTTTCAATAATTCCGTACGAATGGTTTTATGTGGCGAAGTTTTATTGTATCGCAGTTTTGTTAGGGTCTAGAAATGAAATCATAAAACATAACATATTTCGTCCAGGACCCTTAAAGCTTAACTGCAAATAGCGCAGCGAACGTAAATTCTGAACGATAGTACTAGACGTCATCAAAAGGTCGTAATATTACCAGTTAGAGAAAAAATATTCTTTTGAGTTATTCCCTATGTTAAATTACGTCAAAGTTAGTACTTAATTTGAAACTAAGTTTTTTATTTAATTTGATTGACAATATTGCGTGTTTGTAATGGAATAAATTTGGCAAGCGAGCTCACAGTCCACCTGATGGTAAATGGATGCTGTGGCCCGTAGACATCAGACCATATTGATTAAGAATCAAAATGCAGATGCTTTGTAAACCCTGAAACTAAGATGGAATGCCTCGTTTCCAGTAAAAAGCGTCTCCGGTTTTCTGCACTCACCACATGAAACAAAGCAGTATTATGTGCTATTTGACGCTGGAATTCTGTAATAGCGTAGTCTTTCCGCGGTTGAGCCGACCCATCAGTGCTAAAACCGTAAAATAGTGCAGCATGGTTCTACCACGTATACCCAGTGATGAGTTATGTGTCAGAGGTTTAGCCTTAAAGTTGCTTAGTGAGCTATGGAGAATGTTATTAGAGTTTCCCTGCGCGATAGACTTTGTGATGAGCATATCTACAGTAGAACCAGAGTAAACAGAGTAAGGGATCAGTAAGCTGAAGTGGCATGATCCCAATGACGGACACATAGCCGAAAAAACGGACAACTAGTGGAGAAAAATGTTCACGAATTAGTTTACCGAATTACGACCTGGGAAGGTATGCAGAAAAGTCAATTGTGGTTTAGGACCGTGTTTAGTGGTATTCTTTGGGGAAGGCCGCCTACGCTACGCAGTGGACTTGTAAATAAACCTATTTTGCTACTGCTTTGCATCACCCTTCTTCTTAAAATTTGTACCCGTGACCTTCATGGATGAAAAATAAGGACTTATTGTAAAAGAATCAATTATTTTTTTAAGTTTAAGGATGATATACGTATTTGTTTTCGACACTAAATATTGTTTAAAACACGGATATACTAACGTTATTCTAACAATTTTGGGTAATGAAGCCATACGTATTAAACAAAAACGCGTAGTGTAACTATTTGAGATACCTGCTCTATAAATGTTGTGTCATATGTGCAGTTGGGTGCCACTACAATACTCAAATTCGAAAATAAAGGTAATCTTTTTCCATGGTTGCAAACATTGCTTAGCAGAGAAAAAACAAATAAGGATCTGATTTTTAAACGCAATATCTTCACAGCTTTTATATCCTTTATACCCACGTTACCTTTGCAGCCTATTAAAGTCCACTGTCAAACATAGGCCTCCCCCATAGGTTGTCTTATAAAGAGGATATTTGCTATAGCCGCCACGTCTGGCAAGGGGTTGGAAACCGCAGTTTTTTATTTTCAGTCGTTATCAGGACGACGCTGCTGCCCAGCTCCTGATTAGTTTCCCTCTGTCGTCTCTTACGACATTCACGGGATGGGGTGAACTTTCATATGTTAATTCGAATTTAGAATTCTAAGCCGAATTCCAGATATCAAAGTAACCAATTTTAGGAAATAGCAATTTTATTTTCAAGAACCTGTTACTTAATTACACTTTTTAATTAGTGTATTTAATGAAATTTTGGGCTTCATTTCGTTATTTTCTGTTCTTTGTAAAGATTAAGTCCTAATATATTATAAAATAATGAGACGCTGAAAGCTGATAATTCGTGCGCTTTCTGAAGCTCTAAGCGACTCGAGAATGTCGGGTTAAGTTTTCAGACCACTAACCCATAAGATTGTAATTTGTTTTTCATTTGTTAAATTTTCCTCATCAAACGCGATCGTACACTTACACAGTGTGTTTAAAAGTTCTGTGAAATCACGCCCGTCTGCATGGATCATTGATTCAAAATGTATCACAGATCCGCACTACCCAGCCGCTATTCGCCCCTCGTAAATTAGAGCTTCAACTCCCGCCACGCCGAATTAACATAATAAAAAGGGCACACGTTTATACCGCGGTCGTAAATAAAGTTTTATAGGCGACGATTCGACGCGAGGAAATGCTGAGGGGGGGGGGGGTCTTCCTGCACCCGAGGCAAACAGTCATAACGATAACTTAACTATCACTCCGCTGGTCCGTGGAGCAACAGTCGCATGTTCAGCCCTGGTGGGAATCGTAGCAGGCTCGTTTGGTCACTGAGTGTTAGGATGTCTGTCTAAGATTCCGTCTAGTTAGGTAGCAACCTTTCACCTAATTCCTAATAGCAGTGCTTGCACTGTTATGTTGCCTTTGAGTCATTCCATCTAGTCAACAACAACACAGATGCGTTGTTTAGAAAATAGATGCAGGTGTCACTGCTGTAGATACTTCAGTATTATACAAAATGTCTCAGTATCAATCGTAAGCCGAATCAATACGTAATTCTAGGTTACAATGTGTTATCATAGTGATAATAACATGGCGCCCACCAGCCATCGATTCCCACTAGAGTTACACAATCGCATGCTGGTCAGGTCGTCTAATTGAATAAAAGTATACTTGCCTACTAGTAACATATTATAAACGTATATGTTTTTATAACCACATAGTTATAATCTAAGACAAAAACACAAATACAAATTTTCGGAATTGTTCGTGTCGCAGTCACTCGTATATCTATGACTCTACAATATGGTTAACTCTTACGTTTATTTAATATAACTAAGAGCTACATATCTCACCAGTCTACCTGACTACAATATGCTGTAGCCCGTAGACACCCTATACAAGTATGAAATCGTAAAGTACGTCCTTTTAAAACAAATTATAACAGCAAGTCTATACGCGGTAGAGCCATGCTGCAGCTATATTAGTGGTATAGTTGTAGCACGAATGGGTCGGCTCGACCGGGGAAGGACTACGCTCTCACAGAATACCAGCGTGAAATAGTAGCTTAATGCTGCTGTGTTTTTCCTGTGGTGAGTGTAGAGAACCGGATACGGTTTTCCACCCATTGTCGTAAGAAGCGACAGAGGGATTCTGAAACAATAGATACGTAGCGGTCTTCCTGTTGAGATAAAATAATAGAAACTGCAGCTGCCGACCTGGCTGCCAACCGTAGCAACTATGGCATTTATCCACCCTATGCGGCAATCTGTAGAGGAGGTCTATCTTTAATAGTGGAGTTTAATAGTCTGTAATGAGTGTAAAAAAGATATAATGCTCTATAAAAATATTATTTTGTTTTGTGGGTGTACTATATGTACAATTATAGCGCACTGCGACCTGTTATTTAGCTCAGTAATTTACGAGATTATACCGGACTACAAACCTTGGAGTTCGTCCGCCAATACCGCAACTAAAGCTCATCCCTTTGACTGATCAAATCTTCTCATCTCTTCCCTATCTAATGAAATTCTCTATGCTCGAGTAAGCGTTAAGTCAAATTAAAATACTTTCAACGCGCGAGAAAAGTTACTCGTGGAAGAAATAAGATTTTACATTTTTGTCTAAAAAACTGAGATAAATTTTCGAGTCGAATTTAGTATACTACACGATATCTTTATTATATTATCACTTAATAAAAATAATTGTAGAAATATTCATCAACTATATTAACACTTTCACTTTGCGATTTTCAGACAAGAAAAATAGCAATGAACTAAATTTATGTAGTACACGAGACTGCATTGTTAATAATACATCCATTCGTCTATTCATTGCATCCTATAAAACCTAATTTACATTACGAAACTAGTGGTATAAAATTTATTTCATAACAGTAATTTCACGTGTTAACGTCAAGTTTTACAATGCATGCGTCAAATGCATGAAACTGAGTTAGTTTCGTGCCACGAGCAATTTTTGGATAAAACTACTGTCATGAAACTAATTTCACCAAAAAATTCGCGAAACTTAGTGTCACGAAAGTAGTTTGTATAGCTCTCAGGATTTTCATCTGCTAATTCAGATATTAACTGTGTTGCATCCAGATGATTTCTTGCCACCCATTCTTGAATCTACCAACGCCATTTCTTTGGGGACAATTTTTTTTTAAATTTATATTTATCATCCGTGCGACATTTCTTTAGACAACAAGAAACATATTCGGCTTAAAGTCCACTGATGAAAATAGCCCCCCCCCACAGATAGCTTTATCGTGGCACGTTAGCAAACGGAGGTTTTTTTTTTAATTTTTAGTTGTTATTAAGAACGTGTACGATATGGAGTAGTGGACTATTGCATATTATTAATTTAGTTATACATAAGTATCTTTTATTTTTTTTACTGCTCCTTATAATATTATATTGAATTCAGTATATTTTGTTAATACAGATTGAAAAAATACTATTATGTTATCTAGTTGTATTTTGAATGTAAACGGTTACAACGTGTGTTTAAAATATTTCCTTTTTAACTTTGATAGGTTTATTTTATAGGATAGGGTGACAAACGAGCACACAGTCCACCTGATGGTAAGTGGTTGGTCTGGCCCATACACATTTACGTCTATCCTCGATTACAAATCAAAATGCAGATGCGTTGTCAGCCGTGAGGACTAAGATGGAATGCCTCTTTTCCAGTAAAAAAAAGCATTCCATTTGAGGCACAGCAGCATTAAGCTACTATTTTACGCTGGTATTCTGTGAGAGTGTGGTCGCTCCCCGGTCGAGCCGGCCCATTTTTGTGACATCTGTACAGTTAATATAGTTACAGCATGGCTCTACCACGTGAAAAATGTTCTTCTCTCGTATTAAGATCCTCTTAGTTTTTTGCAGTCAGCTAAAAAAGCAACTATTAAACTATAACACAACATTAATGAGCAATAATTGTTGATTGTAATGGCAATAAAAACTCATTAATATCCAACAATAAATGCCCCGGCGTTGCTACACCCAAAATGGCGAATTCCATCATTACTCCCGTCGTGGAAAAAATCGCCGGCCGTAACGCGCCTATCTGGCCCGTGTGGTATCGGGGAAAAAAACCCGCACCTATTCCGACTTGACCTTTTCCCACATGAAATATTATCCCGATAGGATCCCGACCGAGAGTAACGACTGAGATGCTGGCTGAAATATAAAGGAGGAAAGTTTTCCGCCGCTGCCTTTGTTTAAAAATTTATAACTGTGCTGCTTTTAGGGTTTAACTGTTGTTAAATATGAGGGGAGGCGGTTAAATATAACTCAAGTTTTGATAACATTTTTTGGGGTATTACTTTTTCGAGTATGGACGTTAAGTGCTCGGGTTTTTTTCCTGCTTTGGAGTTGGTCTGGGTTGTCAGTCTCTTGCCTACTTCTGACGCCGCACCGTGGCGCTATGTGTTCTGTGTTTTGGTTTTAAGGGAGAACATAAGGGGGAGCTGTAAGGCATTTTATTTTGGGTTGGGTTAGTCAAGTTGTAGAAAGTAACCTTTTTATAGTTTTCTATTAGTGTTAACGATCCGTCCGAAGGTCCTTGACTAACCCCGGTGAGGACTAATGTTAAGTAAAAAACACGTAAACTTAACATATTCATTTACATGTTTCTCAAATAGTAAGTATCATCATCATGATAACGGCTCAACAAAAGTAGGACAAATCCAGGGAAACACGGACTGATGGCATGCTCACCTCTTCGCCACATTGTCTTGTGGGTGGCGTTAGAGGTGCGTGAAAGAAATCAGGAGATGGCCAGCAGTGTCTTCCTAATAACTACTAGAAAAAAAAAACCACCTGTCACATATGGCAACTATGGCAAATATAAGCAACGACATACATAAATTAACATATGCTTTGTTTTGGTATTTATTTGTATTTTTATTGTTACAGGTAACGGAGGT
Source organism: Parnassius honrathi (assembly GCA_018247895.1). NCBI lineage: Eukaryota > Metazoa > Arthropoda > Insecta > Lepidoptera > Papilionidae > Parnassius > Parnassius honrathi. The sequence continues at coordinate 2,190 of DWHP01008424.1, read as the reverse complement.
CTAAGTTTAATCGAAGATTATCTTATGTGTACAAGTATAATATTTTATATTGTTTTCTTTTATTATTTATTAATTAAAAGCTAATGTTTCATACGAGAGAAAATAGGAATATGATGAATGCATCGTTAACAATTAGTGAACAATTCCACATTTGTCCTCAATTAAGAATCAAAATGCAAGTACGTTTTCACCTCCTGAGGACTATGATGGAATGCTTCGATTCCAGTAAAAAGGGTCTCCGGTTCTCTACACTCACCATACGAAACACATCAGCAATACGCTGCTATTTTATGCTGGTGTTCTGTGAGAGCGTGGTCCTGCCCCTTTCGAGCCGACCCATTCGTACTATTATAATATATCTGCAGCGTGGCTCTACAGCGTAAAAACTAACTGTAACGTTACTTTCTAGTTGGAAGGGCTTATTTTTTGCCAACGTTTCAACCTCTTGCCTATTCTGCCGCCAGATGGCAGTGCATGCGCTGCTGGATTCTGGTCTAAAGGGTAAAAAAGACCAGTAAACATTGCAGGCTATGAGGCATTCCATATTAGTCTCTCCTCCTTATTTGAAGTCAGTTGCAGGTGTCCATGAACTATGCAATTCAACAACTTACCACTAGGCAAAAGGGTCTTCTTCTCCTGAACAGAAGCATAGATAAACATTTGAGTATATGATCGTTTTTTTGAGTGTGATAAACGAGGTCACAGTCCACCTGATGGTATAAGGATGCTGTGGTACATCTACATTTATCCTTCATTGCGGGTGATTTCAATAAGGATGAAAATCAAAATGCAGATATTTCGTCACCCCTGACGGCCAAAATAGAATTACTCGTTACCCGTAAAAAGGGTCCCTGTTTCTCTACGCTCACCATACGCAACACAGCATTATTAAGCTGCTATTTTGCTGTTGTTTTGTAAGTGCGTGGTTAACAAGTATAGCTAGTTGTAGTAAAGCGATGTCTACTCATGAGATGCGTTAACGATAGACGTTATTAAAAGGTACGATTCTAAAAACAGCAAAATCGGTTTAACAGGTTTTTAAAACTACTTTATTAATAAACAGTAGTCCTTTGGAAATATTACACAAAAATTAGAAGAGTAGTTAACCACTGAAATCCGTTGTTTGAAAAAAAAACGTTCGCTGGCAAAACGTTCGCAAATATAATATATAATAATTCCTTTACGTGACACGGCTTAAGACCTAGGGCTGTCAACTGTCTAAGAATTCTACTTTAAAAATGTTATTTTGAAAATCTCCTAGGTTCAGGAATACAAATAAAATCTTCCGGAATTATTGTCTACTCCCCAAAGTATTGCTCATGTTCGTCGTGTAAAAAAAATAGTTTTATTCAATGTGTAGTGTTCTTGTAAATATAAGAAACTAATTTTAGATCAACGTTTAGACGAAAATAATTATTAGGCGACAGGTCGGTGATTATTTCCATTTTTTCACACTAAGAGTGTGTACGTTTAGGTAGCTCTGCAATTGCGTTGTACATAGAGATATTATATAGAATAAGCTCCGTACTATGTCAACATGGAGTTGTCGTGGGTCGTATTTCTAAAATCGATAATCAGAGCTACTAAGTACGTCCAGTCTTCTTCTTCTTCTTCTTTTAAATTATGGCTTCTCTTGGTAGAATTCTGCCAGTGTCTACGTCCAGTCTATCTAAGAAAACCAATGACAAACGGGTTACTTTGCAAGTACGAGTGCCTTCTGTTAAATTTAAAAATAATTGAAAATCCTCACCAAGCCCAGTCCTCTTATATAAAAGAAACACAATCGCGGTTCCAAAAAAAATATACTTTCACTTCTAGAAAGTAAATGGAATTGCATACGAATTTGATTCGTTCCTATCATAAATAATGAGTAAAACAATCGCGAAAAGTACTTTAAAACCCTGGAAATAATTTGATTGATCAGCGAGATTATGTTTCTTATTTTTTGAAACAAATTTTTACTTTCTTATGAGTCCAGTTCACTTGACAAAGCTCAAAATACTTTAAAGTGTTCTTCACGTTCACGCACACGTTCATTGAAAGTTCTTGGATTGTTCGTTCGTAGTAAAATACTTTCAAGCCTAACGAGTTTTCGTGTCTGCGTCAGCAAACAAAAAAAAAAACGACGGGTTGCACTCCGGGAGTGCCGGCAGAAGTGAAAACTTGAATATTAACGTTGTGCATTTTTGA
>DWHP01008423.1:0-10560 GCA_018247895.1 Parnassius honrathi | reverse complement strand
TCGGCTCGACCGGGGAAGGATCACGCTCTCACAGAATACCAGCGTAAAATAGCAGCTTAATGCTGCTGTGTTTCGTACGGTGAGTGTAGTGAAATGGTGACCCGTTTTACTGGAATTGAGGAATTCCATCTTAGTCCTCAAGGGTGACAACGCATCTGCATTTTGATTCTTAATCGAGGTTAAATGTAGATGTCTGCTCGTTTGTCACCCTTATTCTATAAAAAATATTTTAAACCAGCCCTCAAGTATAACCTAATAATAAAAAGAACACATTTATGTATATTCATATTTTCCATTTGGAAAAAATCCCAACACTAAGAGTCGGAAAAAACGTGGATGAAGTTTATGCTATAACTAGACCACATTTTAGTTATTACCTCGAGCCGTTTTTTTTGCTTAGTCCACTCAAAAATACGCTAATAAATGTCAACATAAATGACAAAAAGGTGTGTGTTAAGAGCCTATGATTGTGTGTGTAGTTGGTCGAGTAGTTCGAGTAGCAAATTGCAGAAAATACAGAAATAGCCCAAATGTTAAGACGACACATCGAAAATGAATGTTTGAAGTGGCTCCGGGCTATCGCCGGACTGGTCTGAGTGAACCACACGATTTCTATAAAAACTTAAAACTTGCCGTCATAACGTCTAACTTGCGCAGCGCCCGCGACCATTAAGAGCGCTTAGAAACTGTCAGAATCTTAAAATATTCTTAAAAAATTATTGATTTAAGTAATCAAAATAATAACCAAGTGAATTACGAATATTGATTAGGCAATTTCGTTGTAATTTCAAATATAATGATTTTTAGAGGCGTTCTCGCAAATTATGATCGAGTCACAATACAATCGTGTTTTTGAACAAGCTAATTCAAGATAAAAAACATGAATTTACCTATATCCAAATTCCAGTTTCGTTAGTTGTGTCATAGTCCTATACTATTCGATGAAAGTAGGTGGATTAATTCGCGGTGTTGTCTTAAGAACCTAGTGTCGAGGCTCACCGCAACAAACGAGAAGATTATGATTACGGTCACACGTCACACGTCACACGTAATCAAAAGTGAATCCTGTTATAATAAACTTCTACGTTTATCGAAACTGTCAGATGCTTTTGTAATGAAAACTTCTTTAGAATCGTTATGATTCGAAATTCGATGAAACGAAAAACTAACAAAACACTAAAAAGAGACAAACATATACCTATATCTATTTTTTTTATAGGATAGGATGACAAACGAGCACACAGTCCACCTGATGGTAAGTGGTTGCTGTGGCCCATAGTCATCTACATTTAGCCTCGATTAAAAATCAAAACGCAGATGCGTTGTCACCCCTAAGGACTAAGATGGAATGGCTCGATTCCAGTAAAAAAGGGTTTCCGGATCTCTACACTCACCATACGAAAACAGATGTATTAAGCTGCTATTTTAAGCTGGTATTCCGTGAGAGCGTGGTCCCTCCCTGGTGGGGCCGACCCATTCGTGCTACAACTGTACTAATAATATAACTGCAGCATGGCACTATCACGTATAAATTAGAATCAAATCTAGAACATAGAATTAAGCCTGAGTGAGAATCAGATATATAGTCTCCGGGCTGTTGCTTTATCTCAAGGAATCTTGTTTTTAAAGCTACGATATTTTGAACCTGTGATTATATAATGGATGACGATTCAAAAAAAGTCAGCTTTTTACAAGCTAACAATGAATTTTTGTTGTAAATAAAGAATAATATAAAAAACACACTTCTACATATATATATACATATATGTTGTGTGTATTATGCGTTTTTGTAATATGTATGCCATAAAAAGTATTAAATAAAGAAAGGGATAGCTCTGCTAGTAAATAGGCTTGCGTAATTAAACGGTTAGCGGCGCCGGCTGGACGTGCCACGACGAGCGCGCTGCTCGCGGTCCAAGCTCGTAAAACGCCAGCTTTTGATGTTCGGGCTTTGTTTACATCGCAATAAGCCCGGTCCTTTAGTTTATTACAGTTCGGTTTTACGCAAGGCCGTTGAATTTGCCGTTTTATTGAAAGTTTTTGTTGACGATTTCCTTGAATAAAGATTTAATGTCTCAGTATAACAAATGTCTCTGTTTGCATTGCATTGCATGCACCTGCAATTTCTTTGGTGATGCAGTGAAAAGGCAGGAGAAAAAAATAATTATTTTAAATGAGGTGGCGGTTTGTGCTGCATTTTACAAGTTGACTACAATGTAATTCTGATAATGACTGGGAGTACCTACATAAATTGTGTGGTAGACCTATGTGGAGCAATAAAAATAATACACCATCACATTTCATTTCGTGTGTGTTACAAGACGCGACTTCGAGGAACCTCTGGAAGGGCTTGTAATCTACAATAGATGGTTATATCATTTCGGGTATAACAACTAAAATACTTGGACCGGCTTCGGGAAGTATATGGTGTCAAAGATGTAAGATGTCTGATAATGTAAACGCAAAACCCAATTTTGGAAAATCCTCCATACTATGGGGTTCGCTCATGTTCAAGGGTGGAGTTTAACTCAGTTTATATTTTTACTATGACGCCGTGAAAAGTATAATCAAAACTCACCTAAGTAAAGAGTTTTTCGTCAAACGAAAATATATAACAGCATAATAATCTTAAAGTTTTACTCCCAAGTAGAGAGAAAAATGTCGCCGAAGCTGAGATTCATATCGCTTTAGCCGACCGGCCGTTGCCGGCTCAAGTGCGATCAATGTAATGAGTGGATGGAGGGGCGGTCGCACGTAGTGAGGTCGCGACCTATATAGTTTAAATGGCACTCAGCGGGATAGAAATTTCTACAAACCTTAATTCCTAAAAGAGCATGCAAGCGTTTTAATTTAAGTCACATCGACAGAGTAAAATTTGAAATAAAGTAAGTTCAAAGTAGAAACAATAGCTTTTTTTGTATAGGAAACTGGTGCCAACCGAACACGCTGTCCACGATGACAAGCAGACGCTGTGGCCCACAGGCAACACCACACTTATCCTCAAATAAAAATCAAAATACAAATGCGTTGTTAGCCTTTAGAACTATAATGGAATGCCTCTTTTCGAGTAAAAAGGTCCTGCGGTTTTATTGTTATGTGATTGTTACGTCGTTTTTTTCGCATGTGAACTACGTCTTGATTTAACACTTTAATCAAAAAATATGTAAATTTTTTAAGCACCACATTACGATTAAAATCATCTCTATTTAATACCACAAACTAACGCTAGCACCAGCGAGAATTATCATAAAACTGAAGATGAAATCTTTGCCAAATGCTCCACAATAGCCGACCTAAATCGGTGAGACATCACGTACGAACGGAATGAACGAAACAATCTAAAAACTCAATTTTTTCAAAAGAACTTGACAACAAAACACATGTGGCGTCAAATACACAATAAACGACAATTGTTTTAAGCCAATGCACGTGCGTAGGAAATTTAAGACCGGGAATTTTCCCTATAAGGAATCGATTCCATTGAATATGTTATGAATAAACGTAAACGTGGTATGAAAACAAGCGTTCAACTTGTCTAATTAGTGTTGATAGCAAAGATTTAACAGTCAGTTTTACAGTACCATAATTATTTAGACAGTAAAAATTAATGTTTATTAGATATCCGCAGTAATACCAGAGTAACCGACATAGCCCAACAGCGTAGTAAAAGGTAATGTGCCGGTCATATAGCTCAAAGAACCGAAAATCAATGAAGATAGAAGTGTAGGGAGATGATGGAGGGACGAACTGGTAAGACATGCAGGAAATCGATGGACGCAAGCGGATAAAGACCGTGTTTTGTGGCATTGGGGGAGTACCACGTTCAGCCGTGGACAAGTGAGGGTCCGTTCTTATGATGATGACAACATGGGGACTGTAATGATATATAAGCCTAGGTACGGTTAAGACATAATTTATCTGTTTGTTGTGCAATATTTTTTTACGGAAGTGTAGTGAACTGTGTTTAGTACGCTTTATGTAACATAGCATAGAGCAGCATAGCAAAATCGAACTCTAAAAAAACTGATGGAAAAACTTAGGAAGGCGTCCTTGATACAAATGGTGTCGTAACGCCACAATGCGTCGGTGCGCGCTACAAAAAAGACTAGAATACTAAGTGTGTGCTCTCTAGTTAAGTTTTTTGTTCCGTTCAGCTTCTATATACGTGGTAGAGCCAGCTGCAGTTATATTAGAAGTATAGTTGTAGCACGAATGGGTCGGCTCGGCCGGGGAGGGACCACGCTCTCACAGAATACCAGCGTGAAATAGCAGCTTAACGCTGCTGTATTTCGAATGGTGAGTGTAGAGAACCGGAGACCTTTTTAACTGTGAACAAGGTATTCCATCTTAGTGCCCAGAAGTGACAACGTATCTGCATTTCGATTCTTAATCGAGGGTAAATGTATACGCCTATGGGCCACAGCAACCACTTTCCATCAGGTGGACTGTGTGCTCGTCTTTTACCCTTATTCTATTTTTTAGTAACACTCTGTTCTCGCTTATCACTCACACTTTATAACTGTTTAGTCCGCGTTTTTAGCATGATAAGGACGAAGACTTATTTCCATGTTGTACACATCTAGGAATTAGCTATTTTTCTTTACATTGTATGGTATAGCTGCGCTAGCTTTTGAGAGTCGCCGCAGGGGCTTCGAGCCGCGCGGCCATAAAGGACGTCGGGTAAAAATCGTTTACATTTCAACTAACGTGGACGGCGGGATTGAGGTCGTTGAATGTTTTTATTTATATGACTGTTGGTTAGAAACTAACAATCCAATCTAACATTGAAAGAGCAAAGGTCACAAATACTTGCAGTACTCTTCCGATGTACTTTAAAAGTAAAGTTATAGTTAATATTTATATATACCAAATTAATACGTACAATACGGAGGATAGGCCTTCTCTCATTCCTATTTTTGTTTATATTCTTCTTTCTCTAACGTGGTAGAGCCATGCTGCAGCTACATTGTGGTTCTAGGTTCTAGCACGAATGAGTCAGCTGGACTGGGGTAGCATCACGTTGTCACAAAATACCAGCACAAAAACATCTCAATGCTGCTGTTTCATATGGTTAGTGTGGAGAACTGGGGACCCTTTTTAATAGAAAAAACGCATTCCGTCTTAATCTTCAAGAGTAACAACAAGCTTCATTTTAAATTGTATTGGAGCATAAATATTACATGGATGTCTATGAGCCACACCATCCACCGTCAGGTGGATTATGTGGTCTTTGTCGCGATTATTCTATTATAAAAATTAAAATGTCTAAGCAGTGGAAAGACATAACCTTCCTTTTTTGCTTTACCACTGTCGAATAAAAAGCATCCTGCATCGCGCAGGGTCGCTAAGTACTTACACACTAAACTTCTCGTAAATCCGCCCATACAACGATTTGCGTGCATCGTGAATACACAGACCGTAGAGTAGAGTAATATATACAGAAAACACAGACGTACACTTAGAATTAGAAGTTTTACAAGACCGCCCCTGTAGTAAAAGCTATTTAATATAAAAGAATCCAAAGATGTTGAATAATCATTGAAATCGGTTTAAGATTAATGAAAATATGGCATAATTCTTACATACTTACTAAATTACGTGTGGCGAATATTATAGAGTCGTTAGTGTGTGTTTGGCGGACTTCACATGTCCTCCAATATTTTTTCCTTAAAAGTGTGTTCGATGTGAAACGATTTGTTCCTTCACCACCGAGCACGAGGTAAATCCGAACTTCAAATAGCAATTACCAATTTCAGTGGTGACGAGAGAATCGAATTTGGACTTACATCCAAATGTACGACGAACACTTACAATCAGTGTTATAAGAAAACAAGCTGTAATTCACCCCCTCAGGGGTTGAATTTTCTAAAACCCTTTCTTAGTCTAAATATGTGTGTCGAAGTGTCTACGTCGAGGATGGAGTATTTAAATGTCAAATTTCAAGTCAATTAAGCGTATAGTCGGTATTTCGCTTATATACAATTATAGATACCGAGTGACTCCTACAGGATGAACTGGAGGTTGCGTCTAGTAGTAATGATATCAATACCGCGTTGTTTCAAATAGATTTGGCTTGTTCGCGGAGCTACTACTTTACTAGATATAAAATACGCATCTAGCATACACGAGACGGTTTATTGTAAGAAAGACGTGGGATCTTTATAGCACTTTTCATACTCTGTTCTTGCGACTCTACGATACCCGTCCATTTCGTTATGTCTTCTAATACAAAGTTGTAGCTCCTAATTCGATTAACGTTACCCTTCCAGTAAAGAACGTTTCCCATTCGGTATGTTTCCTGTCAACGGAAACAATTAACAGTGACAATAGACAGACAGAAGGGATCATTCATAGCAGCGCTATCGGCCCGGGGTCAGCGCGGTGCAGTGACGCGATAGCATCGCCCCGGGATAAGCCTCACAGTGCGTAGTGTTTTTAGTTCTTAGTAAAATATATGTAGATATTTCGCAACAAGGTATAATTTTTATCAATCTATACAAATAAATAAAATTGCAGTGCCTGTTTGTAATGTCAAAATAACAGCTTTTAGTATATACGGTAGTGATAAAAAAAAAACATTTTTTTTTAAATTTTCGTCTGTCTGTCTGTTTGCTCCAGCCAATCGCCGGAATGGCTGCACTGATCCTGACGGGACCTGCACCGGCAGGTGGCTGATGCTATAAGAAGTAACTTAGGCTACTTTAATTTTAGAAAAGGAATTAGAATTCCGCAAAAAAGTTAAAACTCATGAAACCCAATCGTAGTAAATTCCACGCCAGCGAAGTCGCAGGGAACTTACTCTATAAAAATCAAAACATGTTTTTACAGAGTAAGAGAATAAAATAATTGGCAAAAGTGACTTCCTGCTTCTTTTACCAGCAGCACTGTCGCCTACCTTACGTTACTTCGCTTTAATGCTTATTCGTCTTGCGAAAAACTAGCAAAAACCATAGAGTTTTTAAATGTATCTCTGAACTATACAGAATGAGGGAGGGATATAAGTTGATTAAAATTTCTTTGTTGCAATATGGAGTCTATTTCTAGGATATAGAAAGCCAACGTAATTGTAGGCTGTGAGATATTTTATCCTAGTCCTTTTTACACAGAATAGTTTGACAAACGAGAGCGTATGCTGGTATTTTGAAAGGACGTGGTCACACCCCGGCCGAGTAGACCCATTGGTGCTATTATAATAAGTATAAAAATTGCAACTCGTTACTGCAGTAGGTAAACTTACGGTTGACGGTTGAGGCGTAGCGGGCTTTGAATTTGGTTTTCACACGGAATGAATATTTATTATGAACTTCACCTGTGGGTATTTATCACCAAACATTCTTCAAACGATACGATTACGATGTAGTAAAAGCCAGACGAGCTCTTATTAATACTAATCAGTATATAAGTTGAGAAAGTGACCTCTTCAGCGTTAAACAAATATTTATATGACCTACAAATTAGTCCTTAATGCTTATCAACAAATATTCTTCAAACAACATAAGTAAATGTTTAATGATTGTACCCTCGTTTAAAAACCAGAAGACTTTTCATTAACATTAATCACAGCTGAGGAAGTGATCTCTTCAGTATTGACCAGTGTTGATTATAATTTGTTATTCATTCATTTGTTCATTGCAGCCATTACAAGGTCACTGCTGAACACAGACCTTCCCCAAAACTGCCACAAAGTGCGGTCCTGAGCCACCTGCATCGATCGACTGCCTACATGTTTACCAGGTCGTCACATCATCTAGTGGGGGGTCGCCCTAAGCTTCGTCTACCGATACTAGGCTGCCACTCATGAACTTATTTTCCCCATCAGAGTTTGGTTCTTCGAACTATAGGGCCGGTCATTTTTAAGTCGTATCACTCTGAGAAACACCGAGCAGTCCTCTCCATAGCTTGCTATATGACCTTGAGCTTCCTCATTTGATCAGCAGTGAAGGACCACGTATCAGATCCACAAGTCATCACCGGCGACACGCACCGGTTGTATAATCTTGTTTTTATGTTTTGTGATATACCAGGCTAGAAGATGTGTCCTAATCCTCAAACACTCCCCAGTCGAGTTGAATCCGTCGATCGATCTCCCGGTCGAAGTTAGACTTATCTAGTCGGCCTATCCGTCTTAGTCCTACGTAAACATAGTCGTTGACAATTTTGAGCGTAGTGCTCCCAACAACTACCGATACAGGTGTGATATGAACGTTACACATGACCTTTGTTTTGTCCATGTTCATTTTAAGACCTATCCATAATCCGGAGGCACTATTAGGTCATTGAGCATAGTGCTTAAGTCCACATATTTTTTTATGGTCAAGTTTTCTGAAATAAAGTTATTTTTATACGTTTCGATACTGGTTTTGATAACGCACTTAACGGAACCGCAGGGTTTTTGTTACATGTTGTATAAATGTCTAACGTAACTACCCTCATAAGTTGTTACGATGTATTAGAAGCCAGACGGTCTGTTATTAATATTAACCACAGTCGAGGAAGTGATCTCTACAGTAATTTGTAGCTCTTCAGTAAGTTGTTGACATGTAATTTGCAGCAGTGCCTCTGTGAGCACGCAACGACGATCGACGACAAATCCCTACATTACCGAGTATTGAGGCACACAACCACAGCCCCATCGAGTCCAATTACGACGCCGAAAGCCACGCTTCCGGTATAGCGACCGCAGATAGGGATTACTCTCGTCGTGATTTCTCCGGACACTTTAAATTACGTGGAAACTTCTCTGTTGCTTCAATCAGTAGAAAGCAACCTGTTACTCGTACTTAATTGTCGTTCATTCATTATAAGCCTCACCCACTGTAGAGACAACGAATGGCAAGTGCAGAGAGGGTCGCAATACCGGAGACCTATGAAGCCTTTATAAAACATATTTTAAAAAAACACGTAACACGTAACATTTATTACATACTTTATAAGAGCCTGAATAACTCAGATAAGTCATTAATTACCATTATAATAATAGCCTAACAAAATTCCGCTGCAGAATATAAGCCTCCTCCATAGATTGCTTCATAGGGATTTTGCCATAATTGCCACGCAGGTGGATTAGTAAACGCAGTTTTGTCATCAGAAAGCCGCTGCTGCTGCACTCCTGGTTCAGGTTCGCTCGGTCGCCTCTTACGACAGCCGCGGGACAATACGAATTCGACGACTCCGTGGCGCAGGGAAGTTTAGGCAACAATGAGTTGTTGAGAACACTGAAGGCCAGGGGTTTGAATCCTGCACGGAACAAGTATTTGTATGGCTTAAAAAAGAAATGTTTGTCACTGTGAAAGTGTATTTAAATTTCCCCTACGATACAAGAGAAAATTCTAGTGTACATTAAGATAATAAAAAAAAAAATAAAGAGCCCGACTATGTATTTCATCACCGCTGAGCACCTGGTAAATCAGCACCTAAAATGCAACTGACAATTTTAAATGCGCCGGCGAGGATCGAACCGGGATGCTCGTGTTCTGTGAAATTCAGAACGAGCGCTTAACCCCCATGTTACCACGGCTCTCTCTCTCTTTCTCTCTCTCTAATTTTGTTCCGTTTTGAATTAAAATTATATAAAATAAAATTGTTTCGCTATACAGACATAATGCATTTCCAAAAAACTCCCAGATTTCATTTTTACAAATGATGATACACAACGTAATAGAGAAGCAAACCTGAATCTATAGCGCTTTGTAATGTGCCCTAAATTATTACACCGATGTCTAAATACAAAACCATTTACTTATATCAAATCATGACCTATGACTTATGTACAAAGATCAATTAACAGAAATGTTTTTAACATTAGATTTTGTAAACATAAACACTTACGCCTGTCACTCAGAGGGATAGGCAGAGACTACGGACTTCCATTTGGCACGATCCTGACATACCTCTCTTGCCTCCTTTACATCCATATATCTACGCATACGCACTCGTCGGTTAAGGTTACTTCTAAAGGCCCATTTTGAAAATATCGCTAATTTGGTCGATAAACTTTCGTCTAGGGCGTCCCTTCCCGACTTTGCCGTTCACATCCGCCATATAAATTTGCTTTGTCACTCTTCTCTCGTTAATTTATTCTACATGACTTAATCACCGAATCATTCCTTTCTTAACCCTGATCACAACATCATCTTGCACACCAGATTTTGTAAATCAGCAATACATTAAAACTAAATTGAAAAGTTCACTAAAGAATAAATACCTATTATATTTATTTTACCACACCCAATATTTTTAACCACATAATATAATAATAATCGAGAATCACTCGTCACCTGGACCTAAATCAGGTGATGTCACGCGTTCAAAATGGATGTCGGGGCGGTTGTCGTGTAACCAAGGAACCACTCCTCATTGACAAAGTAGTGAAACGCAACAGTCGGAACTTCTCCGCCGCCTGGATAGACTACAGAAAGGTATTCGACTCGGTGCCCCATACATGGCTAAAGAGGGCCCTCGAGCTGTACAAGATTGATGGCACTGTATGGGGCAGTGGAGTACGATCCTTTGTCATCTGGGTGAGCGGATGACGGCTGCGGATAGCCGCATAAGGATAAG
>DWHP01008422.1:0-10560 GCA_018247895.1 Parnassius honrathi | reverse complement strand
TTGTTTAATGACAAATTTTGTACATTTTCTGGGATTTTGTTGTAAAAGCGTATACATTGCCCCATAAATGAATTACTGAATTTCTAATTATCTGGCGTCTAGTAACTGGAAATAAAAGTGTAGTTGTCTACGTGACACAGTAACCGCTTACTGTCACGTGGAGTTAGAGGAATTTCCTTCTTTGTCACCCGTGTTTCTATAAAAAAACAAGCTTAACCCTGTCCCTGTCCCATGAATCATACATCAACATTTCAATTGTTTAGCTATTGAACCTATGTCACGGAAAGAAAAACTGTTGACCTACTATAATTTTTTAACAAAAAATATTCCTTTGTACACATTTAATAAAAAAGAATAAATATTTCTTTTATTGCTAAAAAATTACTTACTCAATAGATTTAACTTTAAAAAAAAGAATTATTTTTGACTAATTTGAAAACATTTATAACAAAATTTCTGTGAACGTAAACAATAAAAATAAATATTTTATGACCATGTAGTAACATCAACGTCGCGAAAATGTTGTACAGTGCACAATAGAGAATAACTGTCTGCATTGATAACGAGCGGAATTCATTTTATTTCCTGACATGGTTGAGCGGCACGAAGGAACGTAAACTGAAACAAAGGTGATAGGTACAATAGATTTCCTAATTAGAATTCACTGAGCTGCTCGCACCGCGTTCACGGATCGTTAGACCACAGACAGGCGTCCTTTTTTGTTTTTATTTTATTTTCGATCCCGATTGGCTCTAGATATAGCATGGAATACTTGTATTTAAATAGAATAGGAGTTATAAGTGAGCACACAGACCAACAGGTGGTAAGTGGATGCTGTGGCCCGTAGACATTTACATCTACCATCGATTGAGAATTAAAATGTGCACGTTCGCGGCCCTGAGAGCTAACATGTAATTCCTTGTTTCTAGTGAAAAAGTATCTAATTTTCTACACTAAGCATACGAAGCACGGCAGCATGCTGCTATTTTAAACCAATACTATTTAAGAAGGACCACGCTCCCCGTCTTTTTATTACATGTGTTAAATAACACCTGCAAAAAGAAACTGGGGCACGAAATGAAAAGGCATTAGCGAAGGAAACCAATAAAATAATTTGATTGTTTGGACACACCGCCATAGAGTCGTCGTGTGAAAAGAAAATATTAATATACAAAGTATTCTTTAGTTATTATGATAAAGGATTCTTAGACTGTCATAATTATAGAATAGGCTTCCTAATATATCTTGGCTCATAAGGAAATATTTACCATCATTGACACTCTTGGTAGACGAATCCGGAACATTATATTTTTTTTTAAACTTGTATTGAAGAGATGTAGCTGCCCATCTGTTTGTTTCCTTCTGTCGCCTAGTTTCTGCATCTATTTCCTTATGCCGCTTCTTACAACTCCCTGGGACGGTATTGGGAAATTAATATTAGTACACCGTCACTAAACGCTTGTCATTTTTATTTAAAAAAAACGTTAAATCGAGCACAAGTAGCTTAACACAAGTGAGTATCTTTGGTCTGTTCTGTGTAAATAGCACTCTTGTGGAGCAGGTATATCTCTGCGTTCCAACAGTATTTGCAACATAAAATTTTCGACGGATTAGACGTCGTCCTTCACTGCTATCCAAGAAAGCTAAAGGTCGCTTAACGATTTTTGATTTGCTATGGGCTATGCTACGTTTAGCAGCGGACTTTGGCTGTAATGACGATGCAGTGTAACAAACCAATACACAGTCTTCTGGTTCGTATAGCCCGCCAATACCTTCATAATAAGTCAATCAAAACTGGGAATGAGGTGATCTCTACCAAACTACTTCTAATATGTGAAGTTAATTTTAACATAATATATGATATCAAACTGTTCTTGTTTCAAAAAAATATGGTTTTTGTTGATTCTTCCCAAGACAGAGGTATTAACAAGGTGGTAAATTAAACATAAGAATGACTTTCAATAATTATTATTAATATTGAATAAAACAGTTTCCGTTTCTGTTTCTAATAAAAAGGCATAGGTATGCTTTGTTACGCATTTTCTCTTACACCTTTAATAACTTACTACTTAGTAAGATAAAATGCTTAGTTTCCAGTAAAAAAGGTCCTTGGTCAGAATTTTTGAATAAACAAGAAATAACTACGCAGCGAATTATAGAAGAAGCGTTTTAATCAAATGGGAGTTTTAGTCAATGCGAAAAAAATAACAACTAGAATTGGCTCTCTCGTCGTGGTACGCTCCGATTAAAAGCTTCAGATAAATCAAAACTTGGTTGCAGTGAGATTTAGTTGAATGTGATTATGATGTTATTGTACGCTGGTATTTTTTGAGATTGGCCCTACCTTTCGAGCCAACCCATTCTTACATCGTATCGTATCGCCGTCAGACAATGATTGGACTATGAGAGTGAAGCAATAGGGAATGCACCTTTTTTATAGCATGAGGGTGACAAACGAGTACACAGTCCATATGATGGAAAGTGGATGCTGTGGCCAGTATGTAGGTATCTACATTTATCCTCGATTAAGAATCAAAACGAAGATGCGTTGTCACCCTGTGGACTAAGATGGAATGCCTCGTTTCAGTTCCAAACCAGCCCAAAACCTCATTTCCAGTAAAAAAGGATCTCCGGATCTCTACCCCTACCATACGAAATACAGCAGTAATAAGCTGCTATTTTACGCTGGTATTTTGTGAGAGCGTGGTCCTTTCCCGGTTGAACCAACCCATTCGTGCTACAACCATAATAAAGCTGCATCGTGGCTCCACCACGTATAAAATCTGTCCTTACACATACGCTCAGGTACTATAATCCAGTTCTGTGCAAATGGAGAAACCCAGTTGAGAAAGGCCGCCGTGAATGAAACTCGCTTGTGAGGACAGTATTTCTCGTGAATTGAAGTGAAGAGTGTGTTTTTGGGGTGATCTCCGAAACTACTGCAGGGATTTTAGTTAAGTTTACACCAATTTATATGTAAATTCACCAGGACGGTTTAAATATGTAACTAATGAATATTATGTAATGGCATGTAATACTACCGTTTTTCGTATGATGACATTTTTTTTTCTTTTTTATAGCATGTAAGTGACAAACGAACACACCGTCCTCTTGATGGTAAGTGGGTATAATGGCTCATAGAAATCTACATCAATCTTCAATAAAGAATGAAACTGCAGATGCGTTGTCACCCCTGAGGGCTAAAATGAAATACCTCATTTTCAGTAAAAAGTGTTTCCGGTTTTCTACTCTTCTACATTCACCATACGCAACAAAACAGCGTCATATCCCTATTTTACGCTGGTATTCAGTGAGAACGTGTTCCTTCACCGTTCGAGCTGACGGCCCTTTTATGCTACAACTATAACATGTCTGCAG
Source organism: Parnassius honrathi (assembly GCA_018247895.1). Classification (NCBI taxonomy): domain Eukaryota; kingdom Metazoa; phylum Arthropoda; class Insecta; order Lepidoptera; family Papilionidae; genus Parnassius; species Parnassius honrathi. The sequence goes on along the minus strand of DWHP01008422.1, from coordinate 7,182 downwards.
CATGCCTCTTAGAAACGAATTTAAAAAATCGTAGACTTGTTTTTGTTGGAAGTGAGGCATTTAATTTAAATTTCTCAAGGGAACAACGCATCTGCATTTAGATTCTTAATTAAAGATTGATGTAGATGTCTATGGGTCACAGCCTCCAATTACCACTTATAAGTTGTCTAAGTTGTTTTTATAAGAAATCTTATCATCACGTAGATTGCGTACTCGAACATCATCCTCTTTCCAAAAAATAATTTTCACAGAAGTTTTAGAGCAATATCCAGAGAAAAGAGAGAGAAATTTTTATTGGGTGTATCTTAGTTAATTGGGTTTGAAAATCTTTAATATACTGAATTTTCGCAAAATAACGTCGAATTACTATTAATACTCTGTACTCAATAAAAACTAATTTCGTTACCGGTAATGTCCGCTTGTTTGTCACTTTTCTTCTATAAGAAGAAATTAGTATTAAAAGAAGAAATTAGTACGTTTTATTTATAAATTTTACGTAGATAATTATAAATTAGATTATAAACATGATTCAGACTTAAGGGACTTCCAACGATGCGATGATATTAATTAGATAATATAATTATAAATTACTTTTATTTAATTGGCTTTTCGTAATTGTTTGGATAGGACATTTCTTACAATAGTGATGATCAGAGAATCTTACAAAGATTCGCACGACGATAGTATACTATGAAATAATTTTTAATCAATTATGATAACAAGAATACTTATTGAAAATCATTTATACAAGCAAGCACCCCGATTGATTTTTTTAAAACATTAATCTACAACATATTATTTTAGTAGCTTGTGCAAGGATGCTTGGTGAGGGATTCTACATTACCAGGGGTACTACTAATTTAATTACACTATCATGTTATGGTATAGGGGGTTGGGCCTCCAGCCACTTGCAGTTACCAAGCGAAACGTGGAAGTAGATTTAAATGAATATTTTTATACCAAACATGTAATATCAAGTTTTGTTTCTCAATTCATTATTAATATTGGATTTGTTACACTTTAAGGTATAGTACTTTATTAAAGACCATGCTCTCATAGAATACCAACATAAAATAGCGGCTTCATGCTGCTGTGTTTTGTATTGTGAGTGTAGTGAACAAGAGAACCTTTATATTGGAAACGAGGCATTCCATCTTAGTTCTCAGGCGTGACAACCTATCTGCATTTCGATTTTTTATGGCGGATAGATGTAGATGTCTTTTAGTGAACGATTTCAAGAGAAAAGAAATTTCTAAGTTTTTTTTTATATAACCACCATCCGAGTGGTTGCTGTAACCCATATATATCTTCATTTATTCCCAATTAAGAATCGAAAATCAGATACGTTTTCACCACTGACAAATAAGATGGTAAACATGGTTAATTAAACAAAGTTATCTATGAATGGCATTCCATTAATTTACAGCAGAAGAATTAAGTTAATTAAGCCTTAGAAAAATAAATTAAAACATGTGAAAAATTCAAAAAATGCGTATTACTGGGAGTAAAAAAAAATGCAAAACGATGAAATAAGACTTGAGTGTGCAAACTGTAAGTTATTAACACTAAAAATAGAAAGAATACGAAAATAAAGTTGCTAGTAAATAAATGGCAGACGATTACATAGTAAAAATAAAGAAACAAATGCCAGATGAGTGAAATGTTTTTATATACAATATATGTTAAAACTTTTATATGTTCTATATCTAAGTTTAAATGTACCGCAACTAAAGCGTTAATAAGAAAATCATATTTCAGCCTCTGTGATCGATGGCATCGTTTCTATGGATTTCATGATGAATAGTTTGTACGCAGTAACCAATGGATGCGATTTACTTTTGCTGAAAAATATTTACTTCCAAACCGAATTAATTTGTATTTTTTTCAAAAGGGAAATCACACTTTACTTTAAAAAAGTAAAAGCCTACTTGAAAAAAACTAAAAAGAATAAAACGTCATAGTCGTAGAATAGTGACAGATCTTACAAATATTAAACTTTACAGGGCAGCCGTTTGAAATAATTGTGTTAGATTTTTTGCCATAACTTTTTAATTCTAAATTTATAATTACGAAAATTGGAATAAAAGTTAAAAATCGGGTTTGTTTTAAGCTGGTATAAAAACAACACTTTATAATAAGACAGTTTTGCAGAAAAATCACATGCTACATTTTACTTTGAAGTCAAGAGAGTCACAGTATTATCCGACATTGTTTTCGGATAGTTACCGTTCAAAGAATGATAGATATTACTTTTCAATCATATTCCATCGACTTACTGAGTAATATTTTTTGTGGATGTGTTATCGGTCACATTCTATTTTGATCATGAGTAGTAAGTAGGCAGGTGGTCAGCAAGTACAGAAAGTAGGTAGTTGATTTCGTAGTTTGGGGTAGGTAGGGTATCTCATAAATAAAACAGACTATTTGCTCTGGTTTTTAAGCTAAATTTGAATTTACGTAGAAATTATCAACAACATTAATGTTACGAGCTTGAGGTTCGTGACGATAAAAACTGCCGATTGAATTACCAAAATTAACACTTTAATTGCAAAACACCATCTAAAACTTAAAAGACACTAATAATTAATCACACTGATTCACTTTATTTCACTCTGAAGCTTCACTTGTATCGCCAAATTCCCCCGCCCCGATCGCGGTTCGCAGCGGCGTTAAATACAGCTTTTACACGACGACAAAACATCCAGAGTATTCCAATAAATACGGGTGCGGACCGACCAGACGCAGAAAGTTCGAGTGTGGGGCTTCCAGAAAGCTTAATTATTCTGTTCGATACTAGATGGCGCTGATGGTCTAAAGATCAAGATTGACATTTTCTGGAAAGATCTCCTCGCTCTGTTTCCCGACATTGGATGGCGCTAGGGGCATCAATTATAGCTTGCAACAATATATTTACAAAAGGTAGCCTTCACAGGAATCTTAGTGTATTTTATTTAACACAAAATTTATTCCATCAGGGTAAAGGTTAAAGAGGCATTTCTTTAAACTCAAGTAATATAATATATTTTGAAAACCCTCGAGATAAAACTCAAATAAGATATTTAGCACGACAAGTATCACCAGATAACCCAAAATTGATTGAAGATGCCTATAGGGATGCAACTCTAGATGCGCATGGATTTAAAACGAAGTATCAATGCTTTTTGTCGTATCAAGACAAATGTCTTCCCATTTAATGTTTCTGTACATTCTACGTCCCTATAAAAGAGTTTAAATACACCATTTAACTGTATAATTTACGCTGAATTTGATAATATTATTGAAATAGATAAAGCAGAAATGTTTTGTAGACTATAGTAGTTAAGGTGTGTTGTGTGTTAGATTTATGTTGTGTGTATATAACTATGTGAAACATTAAAAATTTAAATAAAACAAATTGTATGCGATATATTATTTTTTATTTCTTTGTAAACCCCTGTTTAATCTTATACAAAACACTGTTCGAGTTTAAACCCTACATAAGCACACTAACTGAACCACTGAACATGCTGCTGCCGAGGATCATCATCATCTTCCTAACCTTTTAAACCACCATCACAATGGAAACACTTGGTCCTATCTGCATGGCCAGTATAAAAGAAACCGGCTTCTGCAAGATCTTCTGGCTTTTGTCGCATAACGAGCGGCCAGTCGAAACTGAGCAATACCGGCTAGATTTTGAACTGAAGAATAGATATTCAGCTCTTGAGTACCGCATATTCTTCTCATTTTCTTCTCCACTCAGTGTTGTAGTTTTGCTATTCAATGACATGTTCTGTACACGTATGCCACACTAATCTCTTCCTTCTGCTCTTGTCTTCTATTTGTTTTCAAAACGCCATTTCTTAATACATAAAACGTTTTTAACGCACAGATTTTCTTATGAGTAAAACAATTTTACAGTAAAGTATCTTCACAATAAAGTTCACAAAGAGTATTTAAATTGGGAGCTCCTAAGCAACTTATGTCTATGATAGTATTATTTTCATCGCAAATATTTTGACCTATTTAATTTTTTCACATCCTTTTAAAAATATTTTTTTTCAAATACGTGTTGATAATTCTGTGAAACTTTCTATAATCATCGATACCCTTTGTGCTTTCCTAGTTTTCAATTCAGCCAATTTGTTTTTTCTCTTCAAGAGATAGTGAAGTAAATGGGTAAGGAGGTTTAGTTAGAAATATTTTTGGTGTAATCTAGAGTGGGTTTAGCAAATTCTTTGACTATAAATTCATTTTTGCTATTTTTGAATCCTTGAAGATCTACAATTATTGTATTGCTATTCATGATATTTTTTAACGATATTTCTCAGTGGTTTGTATTCGAATATAGAATCGTATAATATCAAGCAATAAGCTGTTGTCTGATCCGGTATTTCTTGGTCTGTTTCGATTTCAACTCTCACATCGACCGAAAAATTTAATCAAACGACGATATCTATATTGACTCCATGACTGCAGCTGCTCGATGGTAAATATCACCAGTAAGTTATATCTAATCTAAAGCATTTCCGCAGTGAAGCTGATAGTAACTATGAGTCAACAAGCTTATCTCGCATTCTTTCGTGTTGCGACTTGCGCTAATGACGGTTATTGTTAAAAAAATATTTTTTAACTTTATCACTTTCTGCTCTTGCCTTTGTAATATTGTATACGAGGGCGTTTGTATTGTCGTAGATGCTATATTTATTAGTCTTTGCATAATATTTAATCCTTGTGGAAGCATTTTTCTAATGATCAGTAGTTGGAATTTTGGATAGCTTCTTTGTATCGTACATTTCAACCTTTATTAGAGAGAGGGCTGGTTTGTACCAGTTCTGGCTCACGAGCCTAAGTGTTCCACCTTCGTCGCATATTGGCAGGGCCACGGGTACGCTTTTGCACACATCCGCGACCCCACCATTGCCGGCCGCCCCATGGCAGCCCTCACAGGGGAAGAATTACTCCTCCCCTTTTGCTTACCGGGTAAGGTGCACCAGGAACACAAGGCGTGTCTTTCTCCGCGGCCTCAACTCCACCTGCGCAACGAAACCCCCTGAGCCCGATACGCGAAGACCATGGGAACGTGACAAAACGAGCACTCGGAAACACCCGCTTACCTGACCCCAGCGGTGAATGCGGTCTATGGTTCCGCTGCCAACTAAGATTCGGCTCCGAAGAATAGGAGCGGCGCATCGCCATGCCAACACTCCTCTTCCACCGCGACTCCACCTCGGCTGCAGCGGTAGGGGAGAGCACACTCCTCTCGACGCAGCCCACCAACACACGTCCGAAGTGAACTCGCCAAACCGACTCGGAGTGACGACTTCGAGCCGGCTCTACAATTCGGGCCAACCATGAGCGTTCCTCTTTGTTCACCGCAGGTGACCAAGCCACAACTACTAAGACAAGGTGCGAACCCGTTCGCTAGCTAGGTGTATCCTAATGCTAGAGAGCCTATACTATTCCTCATGAATCTGGCTATCATATACAAAAAGAATTTTTCTAATGAGGCATGTAGTTCCAGAAATTAGCCTGTTTAAACAAACGAACAAAAAACTTTACCGCCTTATTATATTAGTATAGCTGTTATGTGAGGTAATAAGATTGTTTACAGTAGTTTACCTCGTCGTGCTCGAAATTACATATATGTGGTGCTCAATTACGATCAAATTAGAATACAATTACCCTATATCACGCCGTAAGTGACATAAAAGACAACATAGGAAAATGTCACTGGCAGGTTTTTAACATGGTAGAGCCGCGATGCAGAGTTATTAAGCAGGTCGGCACGACCTCTGACGGACCAAGCTCTCACAGAATGATAGCGTCTAATTAAGTTGAATGCTGCGGAGCTTTGTATGGTGACAACAGAAAACCAAAGACTATTTTTACTCGTAACGAAGTACTCCATCTTAATACTCAAGAGTAACAAAGTTTACATTTTGATCCTTAATCGAGGGTAGATGTGTTTATGGACCATAGCACCCACATACCATCAAATAGATTGTGTGCTCACAAAACAGGACAAACAGATTAACCAATAAAATAAGATATAATTATAACCTCTTCTTTAATATCTGGACGGGGGTAGCATAAATAGAATAATGGTATGTTTTATATATTATAATAAATAATATAAACACCCAAAATTTTCTCTTCACTGGCAAATTCCGATCTTATCTTTAGCCAGATAATGATGGTAATACTATGGCCAAATTATGGAGACGGCCTTATAATGACGAGTATAAATATTATTGGGAACGAGGAAGAATGTAGATAATGGCGTATTTAATTACATTCTGGTGACAAATGCTAAGAGTCCATAAAGAGTAAGGAGGTGGTAAGAGGCTACTACGGCCGTCTATGGCACCTGCTACCAATTTCCGACAAAGGAAGCAACATTTGCATTGACACCCCTGAGGCTTTATATGAAATCCTTCACACTCTATAATAAGAATGACTTTGTTGTCCTTCATACTGGAACACATCAGTGGGTGCACTGCTACTTGTCGGCAGAAATAAGATATTTTAGAACAGATTGAGATGTCTCTTTATAGTGGAAATAATTTTCTTTCATGCGAGATCAAGCTCGGCTTCACACCGTAGGTACTCGTAGAGACAGTATTGATGTTGAAATAGAATTTATAGAACGCTCAGAGCGCTTATTAGAACTGAACACGAAAAAACAAGTTTGGGATAAATTAGGAAGACAAATTATACATTAGTTACTAATGATTTTTTTTTTAATATATGCTCGGGCAGATGCAGGCGATTTTGAAAGAAAGGAACACTAAATACTGTGTGTACTGCACTTGGGCAACAGTTTATCACTTAGATATACTTTGGAATGTTCACTATTAAGCAATTGTAAATTATTATGTCGGATTTTTTAAAGGCTCCAAAATTAGCTTATTCTCCAAAATTAAATATTCCCGGATTTCAAGCTCCTCAATGCAATTTCTAGTCACCTTTTTAAATAATAGGTTGATATTTCAATGACAATAGTACATACGAGTACTCTTAAATATTTAGAGACCTAAAACGTTTTGTCTGGCTAACAGTCTTATTTTTATTCGTTATTATAATACAATTCTATTTTAAGCGCATAGCTCATCGTTTTATTATAATCAAAGCACAAGCATATCAAACCTTGCTGATGACCCTGAACTTTGGCGAACTCGTTGTTATTCAGAGGTGATGTAT
>DWHP01008421.1:0-10560 GCA_018247895.1 Parnassius honrathi | reverse complement strand
GATTTTTGTATGGCTGGGGTGTATTAAACCCCACATGGTGCACGGAAGGTTAATCTAATTTGCCCACCGTGTGCATTTTCGTCCAACTTGAGAGATAGGATAGTTTTTTTTGCCGATGAGTGATCCACAATTATTTTTACCATTTTAAAGATTTTTAATAGGACATCACAAAAGGTCGTCGAAATGTGCAGAACAATGTCTGCCTGGCAAGAAATATATATCTAGTGCTTATTTAACGGTCTTTCTAACAAAACAATTGATTATATTATCTTTTTTTTAATTAATCAGAATTGACTCGATGAATACTTCTTTTAATTTTATTTCGTTATTTTTAAATATAATCTGTGTTAATATTATAGTACACAAATTAAAATATACGAATTTTATAGCGTTTTTTACAAATTCTAACATGCGGAAACGCAAAATAAAAAATAGCATTTCGCATAGAGGACAGACTCAAGGTTTAAAATCAAAGTTTAAAACAATGATATTATAAGAAAAAGAGGAAGAAATCTTTTTACTTATAATATCGTTGTTTAAAAACATAAACTAAATTCCACTTTTGCGTCACTTTATTAGTTAAATGGTTCTGTATAAGAGTATCGTGTTACTATTAGTATATTTTGTATTAATTTACGCATTTCTCAATGATATGTTCTTTTACTTTATTGAAGAATTAGATTAATCTAGGTATCAACATCTACTTACATCTCCGTAATAAAACATATAGCAACACCTGCCTTGCGGTCAAGTTTGAACAAATAACCGCTCTATATCTACCTGGTACAGCTTTATGCCCCTATAAACCGTCACAAGCACCCATAAAAGCATTATTGCCTATTAATTTCACACCACATTAGCGAAACACAATAAAACTTAAACATTTAGTCGGTGACAGTGATTCCAGTTTGTTTTAAGCGTCATCTATCGGCGACAAGCGGAGCCACTGGCGGAAAAGATTATAGCGTCTATATAACCGACTTTTATTACGTCGTAAAAGTATGTCGTAAAAGCGAAGGGCACGCACGCCCTCTGTTAATCGTTCAGAAACCGATATTGCGGCGAGGCCTCGAGATAGATTACTTTAGGAACGTTAGGAATATCTCGACATTCGACTATTTATGGACTGCATCGAATTGTGAGAGAATACGTGAACGTTTTGTCCCTATTTATTATTCCTTAAAATAATCCTAATACGGTTAAGCTTTACCTCTTTGCAATCATCATAATAACCCCTTAACACGCACAGCGGTGGTATACCGCTGTGCGTGTGCCACTGTACTACATAGGTCCACAGTAGGAAGGATTCGCTTGGCAGTTGGATTGACGATCACAGTAAACGAGATGGCTACATAAGGTCACGCCTTTAGTCACGATATCCACGTTATGAGACGAGCTATAGGAGAGACATATTTTCAGCTGTGGACTTGTAAAGGGAAGCAGAATATTGTATTTTATTTTTCACGTTGTACGCAACGCACACAGATTCCCTTAAATTATTTTAAAACAAAAACTAATTTTAATATATTTTCATATATCCATCCAGTACGGCCCCTGGATAAGTTCACTGTCGAAAATAGGCTTTCCGTATAGATTATATTACAAATGTCATAAATAAAAAAATATATATCCCTACCATTTTTTATTTATGACATTTTTAATTAATTTTACTACTTCGGAAACAATTAAAGAACAATCAAATCGTTTAGAAAAAAATCTTGTAGGAAGAACTCGTAAAAGAGGCTATGTAACCGAAGTGAACAAAGAGAGCCCGTTAAGCACGTAACAATTTTATTGGAGCACCCTCACAATCGTTAAATTTTTATTGACTCCAAACTGCGTGACTTTAAAAATATACAAATTTATGGTCACTCAAACTGGAGACGATTATTCGACACGTCGTAACTATTTTATTGCCGCAATGTAAACAAAGCATCAATTTGGACCATTGGGACCCCTTTTACTTGTTATCTGAATTATGATGGAGATACAAGTTGTGTGGAAACAAATAGCAGTAGATTAAATTATTAATTTCTAGTATGAATAAGAAGGTCTAGATCTAGTCAACTTTACTTTTACAACTTTATTTGGGTTACTAGATTATTAATACGTTAAAAAGCTACCTAGGTACGGTTAGAAAAATTCCTGAGCTTTGATGTCCGAATGTAATTTCAATTTTTTACGTACATTACAAAAGTCTGTTCATTTTTTGCAACGCCAAACAATCCGGTGAGCTGTAGAAAAGGAGAAACGAGGCGCAAATGGCAAAATTACAAAAAAGAAGTACTGCGATAAAGGTCACTGTCTCGTTCGTATAGTAGACATCACTAGCGTAACCGCTGGTAATGTAGTTGCGGGTTCGAATCTCGGGGCGAACCAAAATCATTTATATCGTTTTTCCGTCAAGAAATTTTTGGAAACAGCTCAAGGAAGTTAGCGGTATTTCACCCGCGTGTCTCGTAAAGCACTTAAAGTTGGTCCTGCGCCTGATCTCTTTTCGCTCGTGTTGGATTACCGTCCCATTAAACCATGAGAGTGACGGGACACGGGGTAATTATGTCTAGCTTTCGTTACCATTATTTGGTCTGGAGGATAATAAATGTGATAAGGACAGAAAAATGAGAATAGTGAAGGATGACAGATGTATTGCAAGTTGTGTGCTAAGAAACCTCAGTACCACTTTTCCTCAGGTCAGACTAAACCACGTTAGCGCTTCTTATTAGTTTGTGGACTAAGCTAAACCAAAACAAGAAGATCGTAAGTTACAACTAACACCAATACCTGAAGAAGGAATAGTGTCGAACTTGCATGCCTCACCTTGCCACTAGTCATGTAAGCGCTCGGTCCTTCTCTGCAAACTGACACAATGTTACTTACCAAAAAGTACCTAATGTTTATTGTTGAGTCTTGTTTTTGTTAATGAACGTAACCAAGACTGGATGGAGAGGTCAGAGTATAGAGATAACCCGTAGAAACATAATAGTTACATTCAGTGAGACATTGTAGGAAGGAAACCTTACGGTGGATGGTTATTAATAGTATGGAGCATTTTTGTATAAATCTCGTTGAAAACTGGTCCGTGACAAAGCAGTACCTACGGGAAAGTTCGGCTATTTTAGAGCAGACCACAATGCCTTTTGACCACAGTCTTACATTACAACGATAGTATTTTGAGCTTGTATGGTCTACACTATATTGAAGTTTTGTGCAATTAAGGAACTAAAATCTAACAGAAAACGTATGGGACAAGGAATGTATTGTAACTTCAAGGCCATAAAATGAAATCAAGTGTAACAAGGTTTTATTCGCGTTTTCATAAAAAGTAGGTACCTACGCTCTGAACTGTACGCGACATATAATATTATTAGCACTGTTTAGAAACTGTTCAAATTGAAAAGTTGAAAGAGGCTCATTTGTTTTTTCAATAAGTTTCATTGGGTTTTTGTTCATCTTTGCGAAATTAATTAAACAGTCCAAATTAAAATATATAATATGAAAACTTTTTGCTGAGATTATGCTGTATCATCTTTTTTTGTGTTACACAAAATAGATATAATGTGTGCAGTAGTGAATTTATTTTCACAACTTGTCTTTTATTTATTTTTTTAGACTTACTCGTACTTCTTTTTTAGACTCTTTGATAGTTTTAAAAAGAACATTGTTATAAAAATGAGGGAATACATTTTTTATGACGGTCAATATCAAAGAAAAATTAAATTAGTAGGAACCGATAAATTTTTTAAATAAAATACCGTACTTATTGTTATAAATAAATGAAAATTGCAAAATGCAGCATCTAGCGAGCTACAGAAAAACAGGTTCAATGTGAGGCGTGGAAGCAAGCATAGATTGATAGTGGTGCGTGCGCATTTCCATAGATGGCAGTATAAGCATTTATCTTTATGAATAATACACAACAAAAAATTATTGTAAATTTACATTACACCAATAGATGGTGTTATTTTAAAACAATAAACTTTTTCTTTTAAAACATTTGTATATTATTGTCGAAAACAAAACACTAAAAAGTTTTTATGCAATGTTACACGGGTTAAAATAACATATAATTAGCATATTGTTGAATTACAATACGTTTTAGGACTACTCACGACGCATTGCTAACGCAGCGCCCCCTCATAATGTAGATTTAATACGTACATATTTATATGTTAAAAGCCAGTCATGAGTTTGGGTGTTCGAAAATGAGTTGAAGCCAGCAAAAATTGTTCGTTCACGGAGTGTTGCAAAAAAAATGGTGGCCACGTTTGTCTCCAAAACCGGTCATGTTACGACTATTCCTCTTGAGGGACAAAGAACGGTTAATGCAGAATGGTATGCTAGCATTTGCTTGTCACATGTCGTTTCTGAACTCCGTAAAGAGAACTGCAACCACCGCATCATCCTCCATCACGACAATGCAAGTTCTTACACCGCACACAGAAAAAAAGAGTTTTTAGAGCAAGAAAACATAGAATTATTAGACCATCCGCCGTACAGCCCCGACCTAAGCCCTATTAATTTCTATACTTTCCCTAAAATAAAGAATAAATTGCGTGGACAGAGATTTTTATCACCTGAAGTAGCTAGTAAGTAAGTAGAAAGGAGACCCCAACTTCCGAATGGAATGGTTGCTTCAATAATTGGTTCCATCGTACGGAAAAATGTGTCAAATTTCGCGGAGAATACTTCGAAAATCAGTAAATACCTTTTTAAATAGTAATGTTGTGTCACTTCCTTGATTCCCGAAATTTTAGTGCCCTCGTAAACACCCGCTATAACCTAATTTACTATATTAGCTGGCACGACAGGAACATGAGCTGCTGTAGGAAAAGGGAACAACGAATGAAAACAGTTCGAGATAGGAACGGGCACTTACTTGGGCACGGCTGCAAGCGGCCTCCCACCAAGGCCTCGAGGCTGATGGTATTACATTACAACTGCGTTGCGCGACAATAAATGCACTGGGGCGGACTGTGGCCCCACCACGAATTTTTTGCAGTAGGGCACGACCAGAAATGCACTTATTCTAGCGGTCACTACGAAGGTTTGTACTGTTCTGCGGCTCGACTTCCACGGAGGTGCTGTCACAGAAAATATCGCGCACCAACTGGTGCGGTTGAGCGCACGACGATAAAACTCCGGTTGGCTGGTGGCATGCTTCCGGCCCCTTTCACTTTTTGTGTAGCCCCTCTCATTGGGCGTGCGAAATGGCGCCATCATATCTAGCCTCCTATTATGCACGCCCGCGCAGGAGGGGATCGGAAGAAATGTGCGTTGTGGCGCAACCGGTCACTATTATCTATTTAGGAAGTAATTAGTTACTATAAGATTTAATTATATCTAATAAAATTAAATAAGAAAAACTAAAAAATGTACATTAGAATTTTCAAATATATTATTTAATTTATTAGTGACTGGGGGCAAAATGTCACTACTTTTGTACTTTACGTTAGATGGCACTGTCTTGAAAAGGTGAATACAACAATAATATCGTAGATTGTGGGCGTAGTTCAATTTATTACGCAACGGTTAAAAATAATTTTAATAATTTTTGCATAGATGATCAAGTATGTTATCATTTGTTAGTGAAAACTTAACTGGGTTTTGAAATAACGTATTTTTAAAATAAATTATATATTTTTATGTGTAATAAAGAACAAAAAGATTTTAAGTATCTAATACTTGATAGAGTCGCACGATGCAGTCGATGGATGCAGGTGAATCAGGACTGTACTTTGTGGCTATCTATGGTGGGGATGTATGTTAATCAGTGGCTTGTTACGAGCTGTGAAATTTAATCAGAAAGAGTAATAATAGTAAGAACCAGAGGAAGCCGAACGGAAAATTTTTAAAAGTAATAATTGTATTTTAAACAATTTCATTAAGGTGCTACGTCATCAAACTATCAATAACATTTACCTACAAAATATTTTTTTAATTGTTTAAGTAATTTATTTTATAATAACACCAAAATTTACACTTTATTCTTATCTGAGGTCAGACATTTTACTTTATAAGCTACAAGTTTTGTGTTATAGTGGACAGTCTTCAAGCTAGAAAACATCCCTTTGTAAAGACACTCGGATAGTGTAATAACATTAATTTATTTACAATTAAGAATTAAGACGAAAACCGCAAAGAATTTATGCGTACCAACGCTAAAAAAAGTGATTTAGGGTTAGTGAGAAGATACAATAATGGAGAATGGCAACGCAGAGATATAAACTAACATTTTTAAATTAAAAAGAGAGTATATTTTTAAATGTTATAAATTGAGATTGAACAGTATTATATAAAAGGAACTTAGTTTGAATACTGATATATTATTATTATATTATCTTTTCTCGATGAAAAATCAAGAAGATAAGTGGTTTCATCTAAGCAAGGAATTAAAGCCTGTTTTAAATGTCATTGTTTGCGAATTCGATCACTTAATAAATTAAAGCACAGTAGCGTCACAGTCTTGTAAATCCTATAGTTATCCGACAAAGACGTTTATATAAGGCAGTCGGTCAAATCAAACACGAGTAATGCGGACCAGAGTTACTTACGTTACATTTATGTGAATGACTATATGTTTTTTATTTTATAGAAGAGGGGGCAAACGAGCATGTGGTTTACCTGATGTTAAGTGACTACCGCTGCGCATGAACATCCGCAACACCAGGGGATTGCAGGTGCGCTGCCGGCCCTTTAAAAAGGAGTAAGCTCTTTTCTTGAAGGTCCCCAGGTCGTATCGGTCCAGAAAAATCGCCGGCGGTAAACTATTCCACAGAGAGGTTGTACGCGGAAGAAAACTCCTTGTGAAACGTACATTAGTGGACCGCCAAGTATCCAGATGGTGGATGGTATCGAGACGTTTGCCGCGTAGTGCGTTCGCAAAATTTGGCGGCTGGGAATTATTCGAACAATTCCTCAGAGCACTCCCCGTGGTATATGCGAAAGAAAATGCAAAGAGATGCAACATCTCTTCGTCGTGGTACCACCCCGGTTTGAGCCGGCCCATGTGTGCAACAGCAAAGCTGCCACGTGGCTTACCACCGTTAAAATATGTATCATTTACTAGATAGATTATTGTGTAGTTATGATACTCCAGTCAATTGCTTAGTAGGGTTTTTCCGAAAACACGTCAATCGGCAAGCATTTTATTGAAGAAGGCTTATGAACTACACTATTATAAAAGTGGTGCCAATGTACGGAATACGTTAAAGTTACTGGTAAAAGTAAAAAATGACTCATCAAGTATTACATATTATATTTATATTAAATAAAAACTATTCCATTCTACTTAAAATAGATGTCCATTGATAACTCAAAATTGATACAAAATAACATGATGTACACATAGATTGTGTTATTTTTGCATGCAGATCTGAGCATTTTTTGTCTCTTAATAGTCATAAAAGATAAGGAATTTTAAAATTATTGTAAGATTGTAATACATAAGTAACATTAACCATTTCACCATGCCGTGAGTCATATATGAACATTTCTACTGTTTAACTGTTGTTTTTTTCCGCGGGGAACTGTTAAAATAATATCCTGTATTTTTGACTTGTAACCTGGTAACACTACATAACAAGTTCTTTACTCGGGCAGAGGTAAACATAATATATAAAATCCGCGTTTGGATCTATCTATATGTAGTAATGTTATGTTCTTGGGCCTGTAGACAGAGTTATTCTCCCCTGCATTAAGGATCAGTCATTTGCAGCGTGAAAAAGCGTGAACGTGCAATATGCGAGTTGCGGTGAGTACATAATGTTTTCAATTATGTAAAATTAGGATATTGTGTAGTTCTTTTAATTGTTTTTCGGAGGATGTTTATTTCTATAAGTCATCATTTTGTGTATGTCCATTTATCTATTCCATTATAGCCTACAAATGTCCACCGTTGAACATAGGCATTCACCGTAGATTCGCTTATAGGGTGGATTTGGCCATAGTTTCCATACTTTGCAGGCGAGTTTTCGACCGAATTTTTTTAATATTATTTTGTTATTAGGGAGGCGCTACTGCCCATCTCCTGGTTTGTTTTCCTCTGTCCAGCCTAATAACGTCTAAACTGAATGACTGCGGTTGCCAACCCACTTGCCAAGCATGGCAACTATGGAAATATTCTCCCTGTAAGGCTGCTAAGGTGGAGGCTTATGTTTAGCAGTGGGCTTTAATAGGCCCTAACGATAATGTAGTACACTTCCTGGGTTACAACGATTTTTTGGGATTGTTTTGATTTTCTTACAGATTTTCTTCCTGATCCTAGCTGCGGTAGCGTGGATGGGTTTTTCGTCACCAATCGAAACAAGATACAAACGCCAATACGCGCCACCGGGGTACCTCCACTATCGGTCACCGAGTTTGTACCGCTACCGTCGGTCAGACATTGAACAGAACGTGGAGGGACACAATTTGTACTCAAGGTACGCTCTCTTCAACTCCCGTCCCAAAAAATGTTGCAATGATGTCAACATTATGATTGCTAACTTTGTATAAAATATAGTATTTTCGAGACTAATTTTCACTAAAATATAGAAAAATGTAGAGTAGGAATACCGCAGGGATCGCTACTAGATCCATTGATTTTTGCGATTTTTATTGGTGGTATAGGTTACCGTTTCAACCTCTCCAAATATTTGTTTGATGCTAATGACATGAAAATTTTATGATCCATCTTCCCGTTCATTAAAAAATTCTGACTACCTTGGTCCTCAACGTATTCCCAACTTCAACTTGAGCTTGAACGTTCACATGTTTTATCGTTAATTTAACCCGCAAACCTCAGTCTCTGTTTAACACTATTTACGTGGTAGAGCCACGCTGCAGCTTAATTAAGATTGTAACGCAAGAGGGTCGGCTCGACCGGGGTAGACCACACTCTCACAGAATATATAGTTTAAAATAGTAGGTTAATTCTACTGTGTTTCATATGCTGAATGTAGAGAACCGGACGCCCTTACTGAAAACGAGGCAATCCATCTTAGTCGTTTGTGGTGAGCAGGTACAGAATACTAGCATAAAATACCAACTCAATCTGTGTTTCGTGTGGTGAGGGTAAAGAACCGGACAGCCTTTTTACTGCAAACAAGGCATTTTATCTGCATTTTAATTAATCTTTGATTTTTCAATTACACTTTGATGCACATATTGACAATTTTATTAAAAAAGTTAATCGAGCATTTGTATTTGTCATAAGATTTTCCAACGGTTTTCAAAATATCAAAACATATAAGATTAAGTACTAGAACACTCGAGATAACATAATGATATCAATATCCAACGGAGAAAAGCCTCGATTTTTGCTTGCATTAATAGTGCAAGCGTTACTTATTTTTATCCCTTTAGGAACATTCTTGTACAATGTGACGCAACTGGCTGTGGTAACATTAAAAAAGAGCTCACTGTCCACGAGATGGTAAGTGCCTGCTGTGGTCCATGTTCACCTACATCTAATCTCGATTGTTAATCAAAATGCAACCTTACTTTTATATAAAATAAATTTGTAATCAATTTTGTATCACAGCTACTCAACTTAATTGAAGATGAACGTGAGGAAAGGGTAGTACGTCTGCGGCGATAATATTTGCAAGCTGTAGCTCGGGAAAGATATCCAAGGCACGTAATGGAAAATGTTAGTTACACACCCTATTAATTAAAAATATCGTATTATTGTAGTTATTTTATTAAGCCACCACACTCTAACGGAATACCAGCATAAATAGCAAATAAATGCATCTTTGTTTCGTATGAAGAGTCAAGAGAACCGAAACCATTTTTACAGGAAACGAGGTGTTCTACGTTAGTCCTCAGGGTGACTGCACATTTACGTTTTGACTTTTAACCGAGGATAGTTTTAGATGCCTGTGGGCCAAAGCATTCATATTGTGCTCCTTCGTCACCCTTATTTTATAAAAACGGGTGTTTATTATTTTTAATTTTGTAAATTAAAATCATGAATACAGGTAAGTAATAAAGTATAGATAAATCGTAGGAAAGCCGAAAGTTATTCAGAGCTACATTGTTTTCAGTAATTTTTAAATTCTGGAAAAATGTTTTATCCATCAGTCATCGAACTCTACTCAGTTAATTTAGACGAGCTGATGGCAGAGTTAATTGCACAGCATGCACTTGACTGATTTTTAACAACATATAACAAATTTTGGTTTATCGGCGTGGGGCTAAGCGGTAGCCGTGAGTTACACAGCACGCAAGCAACCCGGGTTCGATTGCCGGCAATAACTAAATTGTCAGTTCCAATTTTAAGTTCTGATTTATCACGTGCTCGACGGTAAAGGAAGGCATGAGGAAAACTGAGTGCCTGGGGGTGAAATATTCAAAGGATAACTGAAGTTCACACGCACTGTAGCAGCGCGGTAGACTATTCCTTCGCGGTAATGTTGAATAGAATAGTGTTACGAGCTTGAGGTTCGTGACTATAAAAACTGCCGATTGAATTACCAAAATTAACACTTTAATCGCCGAACATCAATTAAAACTTAAAAGACACTAATATTTAATCACACTGATTCACTATATTTCACTCCGAAGCTTCGCTTGTCTCGC
>DWHP01008420.1:0-10561 GCA_018247895.1 Parnassius honrathi | reverse complement strand
ACGTCCGTGGGAGCGAGTCCACGTTTCCACAGCCGTGGGACTATTTTATTGCTTACTTAATTTTTATCACATTACAATACAATTTCAATAATTTTGTTAATAAACTTTATCAGAGTTCGAGCGAACCCACTATCCAGATGTCTTCGCTCGGGAACGACTCGCAGCTAAAATAGGTCTACCTGAAGCTCGGATACAGGTGGGTCTAGCCACATTTTTGTCTAATTATTTTTATTATTTCAAGTTTTACTGGGTAATAGGACTCCCTATCTGCCTATTCTGTCGTGTTCCGGTCGGAACACTACTATATTCCGGTCAGGACACTACTATGTTCCGATCGGAACACTACTATGTTCCGGTCGGAACACTACTATGTTCTGGTCGGAACACTACTATGTTCCGGTCTAAAGGGAGAGCCAATATAATTACAGGCTGTAAGGCATTCCAACCTAATTCTTAGTGGTGACAACGCATCTATATTCTTATTCGTTCGAAGTTGGTTGCTGGTGTCTTTGAACTATTGCAAGCCACTCACCATCAGGTGGTCTGTAAGTTTGTTTTTTAATTCAGTTTTTTTTAAAGTAACCTAATTAAATAGTAAAGTAAAGCTACAGCCTTCGTACATCTCACTGCTGAACACAGGCCACCTCTGATTTCCATTGAGCAATTGAGCTATTGAGCAAAGTCCGCTGCGTGGCTTCAGTGCGTGTTGGCAGACTTCTCATCACATGCCTCATGTTTTTGGGATCGAGATATGACTCTCATGACTCTTCCCCTAGATCCGCGCTTGTTTAACATTTCAAAAGCTTCGAACCGCTGTATTTTTTTTATATTTGTATTATGTTCGTGTTAGGAGTGGTTCATGACAGTAGTCGCATGGCAGATTCGAACCCATGACATTTTGAGTTCGTCGCACTCTAAAATTTAGCTACTGTCGCTTTACATTAATTAACAACAATCATATCAAAAGTACAAGAGTCAGTAATACGTAAAAAGTGACAGCCTCCATAGGTCCCACTGATGGGTGATAAAACATGCGCCCATTTAAATATATTTTTAAATGTGAATTATTTTTAACGTCTGTCGGCTCGACCGGGAAGGACCACGCTCTCACAGAATACCAGCGTAAAATAGTAACTTAATGCTGCTGTGTTTCTGCTTGTGTATGGTGGGTATAGACAACCGTAGAGCCTTTTTACTGGAAACGAGGCATTCCATTTTAGTCCTCTGGGGTGACAACGCATCAGCATTCGATTTTTAATCAAGTATGGATGTAGATATCCATGGGCCACAGCAACCACTTACTATAAGATGGACTGTGTTCTCGTTTGTCACCTTTATCCTTTAAAAATAGAAATATTTTTAAAAACGTTTCTAATTTCTCAGTCATACAGGATTTGTCCTGGTTTTCCTTCGCTATCGAGTATGTGGTAAATCAACACTAGAAGCTACAATTGACAATTACATTTGTGCCCTCGAGATCGACCGATAAGCTCCCTTGTCGGTCTAGTAGTCTAAAAAATGCAGTTACTGATCATGAGGCTTATAATCTCAGAATCAGTTATTGGGTTTTTCTAACAAGAAATTCTCAGTAGAGAGTCAGAAAGTTAGCGTTATTTCACTCCTGTGACTCGGGAAGCACATAAGGACGTTATTCCGGCGCCTTCTCTCCTCGTAGTGACGGATCACCGTCCGATCGGACTATGAAACTGAAGCTGTGTATATGTGCACACACACGTATGAGCAAGCATAAATGGGCTTGCACACGCACTCTGGCACGTCCTTTCCAGCGTATATGGCAAGTGCCCGTTGAGACCGGCCGCTATGAACGTATTTTGATCTAGAGAACATTATTAGTAAACTGATTATTTATTCAATTATTTTCAACCAGATCTAATGATTTAACTATCATGGATCGGCTCGCTCACACAGAGTGGCATTTGCCTTAGTTTTCAGTGGTGACAATTTCACGGTGACATTTCGATTCTTTGTTTAACTAGACTAGACGTAGATGCTTATGGGTCTCAACATCCACATAACTTCAGGTCGACTGTGCTCGTTTTTCATCATTAGTCTATTAAAAAAGACAACTATAAAATTTTAGGCTTACCGCTATTATAAAATTATTAACAATTCGAACTTGAACCCCTCCGTAGCAACGTAGTTACTAGTAAATACTGTTTTATAAATACTATGCGTCGCCAAACAAGCGCGTAACTATCGCGCGCGTTGTTAACATTCGCCGACCTCAAGGTGTGGTTCTCGAATCGTCGTGCGAAGTGGCGGCGCGAGGAGAAGATCCGGTCGCAACGACGTAGTCCCGAATGCGCGTTCGCTGCACAGACGCACGCGCCTACGCATCCGACGCATCCCACGCATCCGACACATCCTACGCACCCGACGCATCCCACGCATCCGACGCATCCCGCGCATCCGTCGCATCCGGCGCAACCTCCGCATCCGACGTATCAACCGCCTCTCAATGTTGATACTTACAGGTATGTTATTTACTAAGTAATAAAATGTTTTTATTTTTATTTTTATTATTGTGTTGTTTCATTTTTCAGGATATTGCTATCACACATTACCTATTTCAATCTTCCTCTATCGCCTTTACTTACGATGATGTGATGTCCATGGGATGATATGGGGTAGTTTTTTCTTAATCGGGGCGCGGCGTTCTTGCTACGCTTTTTGGCTGAGACGCAATGTAATTCGAGTGTTACCTATAAATATAAAATATGGTTTACAAGTAAATATCATTTTTTGTCCAAATTTGTCCATGTGTAGGTCTGGTATCTGCGTAGCAATATTTCATATACCACGTGCGGAGAGGTGGTCTTTTTTGGTGTATTATTGTTTAATAAAACTATTATTTACGGATTTTATCGCGTTTAATTACCACTTTTAATTTATTTTTATTATTCCTACTTTTCGGTTGCTTAACAGACCCCATGGTCACGGGGGGGGGGGACAGAGATGTTTGATGTCCCAATGTCATAGTTAGTCCGGCTACCTTCAGCTTTTGAATATTAATTTTTGGTCCGATTTACGCAAAATAAAAATAAGTTAAAAGTGGTAATTAAACGCGATAAAATCCGTAAATAATAGTTTTACTCAATGTGTAGTGTTCGCGTAAATTTAAGAAATCTGTATTATTATTACTCATATGTCATTATTTTATTCATTTACGACAGCCTATCAATGACCACAGCTGAATATATAGGTACCTTCCCATATACTGCTCATCATAAAGGGGGAAATTGCAAAGTTGGCAGGCGGATTAGCAACTGCAATTTTTTTTTAATTTCTAGTTGTAATGACAGGGCTGCCCATTTTCTAGGTTGATGCCCCTTGTCGGTTCTTACGACACGCACGACACGACATGGGTTAGTGGATATTCTTACACCGTTACTACTACATTTTAATTATAGTAATTTAGATTTTTGTAAAGGTGTAATTTTCAGTTTTAACTCTTGGAGTTAAAACTCCACATTCACAAAGGCGTGTGCTTTGTGAATGTGGAGTTTTGTTCACTAAAAATGTTTTCGACCTCGCTTCAGCCCCCTCACTCCGATGGGCTATGGGGGTGGGATATCGGAGGCGGCTCTATGCGAGGGTGGCGAGGCGGAGCTGTGCAAGAGCGGCTTCGGCGGCTACCCGCGCTACGAGCTGGGCTATCGCACGCCACACGCCTACGTCAACCACAACTACCAGCACGAGCCCACCTCGCCCACGCCAGGTAACTATCCACCTCGCCACACTCAGAATACCGCGCGCCGCACGCCTACGTCAACCACAACTACCAGCTCGAGCCTACCTCGCCCACGCCAGGTAACTATCCACCTCGCCACGCTCGGGCTACCTCGCACCGCACGCCCACGTCAACCACAACTACCAGCACAAACCCATCTCACCCACGATAAGTACTGATCAAAACTCACTACACTCTCCACGTCCAATGAATGGTGATGACAAAACGTGACAAATCCACGCTGCCACTACAACGGCGACGCGAAAGACATCCAAAGAAAGACCTTACAGAAAGAAAGACACTACCATTATTTGTCGCCAAATAACAAAACGGGCACTCCGAAAGGGTATTAATATGGCAGTTAGTCCTCGGCGCTGCTCCAGTGTCATACCGCTGCTTATGTCAGATTTCGTCACGATATTTTCTTTCTCCGCCAAACACGTAGTAAATCAGTGCTTGAAATTGCAATTATGTAACAATTTCCTTGGTGTCGGCGGCCATCGAACTCTGGAGCTTCTTACCTACCATGGCCCTCACGGTACGTAAAGAAATATTCAATAGTTACTCCAGTTCTTGTTGGGAGAGGATATAGTAGGAAATACTAGAGAACACGCCGTAGTGAGTAGCCGTGGTAGCTCAGATGGTTAACGCTCGCTGTAAATATAACAGAACTCGAGTAACCCGGGTTTGATCCCCGTCGGCACCAATGAAATTGTTAATTGCAATTTTAAGTGCTGATTCACCACGTTTTCGGCAGTAAAGGAAAACATCGTGAGGAAACCTGCATGTCTAAGGAATAAGAAAAAAATAGTTCTAAGACATGTGAAGTTCGCCAACACGCATTGCGGCAGCGCGGCGGACACTTCCTTGCCCTATAACCCTCTCAGAAATGAGAGGAGGCCTGTGCCCAGCAGTGGGACATTATATAGACTGTAACTTTACTTTACTGTCTTTTACTAGAGAACATAAATTAATGAACTCTAATAGATGATATAATCATAACCATTTCATATTAAATGCGAAACCGAATGTATTAAACTGGATGCAAGTATTTAAATATTTTGACGTAAGAGAATCTAACACGACGTTAAAATTAAAGTCGTGTCGGATTCCATGTTGATTCGCTTACGTTACCATCACACGGCAAGCAACGTATATGAGCCTATATCCCACTTTTCACATTATACTTCACATATTTTATCTTCATGAACCTGTGACAATCTACAGCCATATTTGGGTTTCTCCTATATGTAAGAAAAGGAGGAAGAAGCATTTTCGCTTATCATCTTCTTGCATTTAAATTCATCACCTTGCCAGGCGGATCAACGATCGCATCAGTCTCGAACCTTTGACGCCGCTATCCGTCACCGGTCTGGGTATTCCACGTCCGGCGTAACATCTTTCGGAAGCCGTACTGATGGCTCCCACAGGATGAAATGGAGTGATGGGCTCACTTTTGCCATCACCACTTTTCCCCGAACACCCCTCTTAGTCTTCTAATTTTTTTATAGTTTTATTTACTTTTACTCTCCGTAAAAGAATGTCTGTATTTACACCTAGATCTTCATTCGATGATAAAAAAATATTTCCACAGAGCTGGGCGGTCTTTTAGGGGCAGGCGTGTCCGTACCTCTAGCCGTACCTGGGCATGACGCTCAGTACTGGTCGCGTCTGCAGTGACCTTGGTGGCACTAGCCGTAGACTCATTAGCGCACTACACATTGCACGCACCTCATGCTGCACTAATGATCACTCAGCAAGTTGTATCGTCCTCCGGGTTGCAGGCTTTGCGCTACAAAGTGCCATCTGAATCGTTCAAATACTGTTCCGGGTGTTAGGCACTTGTCACACCGCCAACGATGAACGAGAAGGTAGTAGAGCTAGGAACTAGATAAGAGTTAGCGAGCAGCGAAAAGCGAGTGTGAAGTTCCGATAGTTTTGTCGTTGGGCCAAAATGATTGTACGAGTTGTTCCTAAATTCATATTAAATGCGTGCGTTCAGACCCCCACTGTGTAGTAAAATGAACGCTGGTTGGTCTCTTGGCGTGCGTTCTGACCGCCAAGCGAGTATGGCTGAGCTAGTTTTATCTTTTATAACTCTCGTCGCTGCGACAAGCTGGTGGAGAGAGTTCTCGCCTACAACGTGAACATCCAGCGATCAATTATTAAATATATGTATCTTTTTTATTGACATGTGATCTATATTTGCTGTTCGTTTCTTGAGCGATAAAATATTCGGTGGCTAATCGCTTCCTCGTCGGCGGTGGGACAGTGCCTTAAGCTGTGTTACATTAAAATAGGGCCAACACTATAAGTTGGATTATAACATGTTCGTGATGTGAAAATCAAGGAAAATATAAAAGGTTTTTGTTTTCACAAAACTAAGGTTAAAAACGAATCCTACGCTTATTTTTTGTATTGAGAAACTTGTTTTTATTTTTTCTTTTCATATAATATACTATTTCAGAAATAAATTTTGAAAATGGTGTTTCTCATTCGTATTATTTTAATTTAAAAATAATAAATAATACACCTTAAATGAGTAAAGAAAATGTTCAACCTTCAAAATGAGTGTCGTCAGCAAACAATTTGATTGCATTTCCTAAGATTATTTAACGCTTATTTGTCTAACACCGCATAGTTTTAAGAAATAACATATCCATACAAAGAGCAAACAGAGCACAAATTCCAGGCTCAAATTATATTTAATGTAAATTAAACTATTTCATTCAAAGGTAATTACTCTTTTTTCCTATCGAGTAGAATGAGCAACTTCCTCCAAGTCCGATTTATTTCTGTCGATATCTGTACTTATGTGTGCATAATTTTGAATGAAATAATTTAATAATGAACATAGGTGTTATTTTAAATTTGTTTGAAATAAAAAATAGTTTGTAGCTAGTATAGTTAATTTTAAAATAAATAATTCGTACTGTACATGTTACAAATGTAAATAAACGCCTCCTTAGGTACGACAGATCAAAATACAAACCAACTAAGTGTCCCAGTAGAAGTGGCTGATTTTACAGAAACCAGGACGGTAGCTTTATTTTGATTAATGAATTCAACACAAACACAAAAGTTAATATTAAAATAAACAAAATAAAATACGCCTTTTTGCGATGTTATTTTGCTAGAAACCTGTATTTAATTTTTTCTTTGTTAAAACATATCTCAAAAAGCATCAAGCATGCATAACCGAAGGCTGATGATGATGTATAGTGTAATTTATTTAGCATAATTTCGCAGCGTTTTATTAACCCAATTAATATTGTAAGCTTAATGTGCAATTGTCTTAAATTTTCTTCTTTTCTTGGTAATATGTAAACTTAATGCTTCTTAACTTCGCATATACTTCTTCTGCGCTGAAACCGGCCATTCCCATTGCTTGAGATATTGAGAGCATAGCAGCGTCTCGCTACATTTTATTTTTTAAATTCTGCGATTTAATATTGTATAAACATTCGTGTTTCAATAATTCCTAGACAAATTTAATGTTATTGCTATCTGATCACTTCGCCATTGTTAAAAACAATAGCGTAATAAACCAAAATTATTATAAATATGTATATATTATATACATAACAAAAATATTTTATTTAATAACTATTATCACCAACACGTGTATGACGTCGCAGCTAGAACGGGGGCGGCGGTTGGCAACTGAGGGGAAAGCAAGGTTAGCGCGGGGCGGAGATACTTGTCAGAGAATAGAACAGGCCACTATTCACTTGTTACTTTTCATTTCACACTTATCACTTGTCACTCGCACTTGTCACTGCCTATTCATACGCACTAAGCACTTGTCATTTGTCACCTGTCATTGTCACTCGCACTTGTCACTTCTCAAAACGTAAACCGGGCTTAACACTTTTCACAGCATGTTCACACGCACTGAGCACTTGTCATTTGTCAGTTGCACTTGCTACTCGCACTTGTCTCTTCTCAAAACGTAAACCGGACCTAAAGCTTTAAAATACAATTATGTTATATAAATTAGATACTTAAAAAATGGGGCTTTGTCCTATTAAATATATAAATGATACATTAAACATTACCAATTGCAGTTATTGTTTGTGATTAACCGGACGTTTCAAAATTGAAAAAGAAAGCAATGAAATACTTACTTGTTTATCAAATAATTTTTAATCTGTTTTCAACAAAATTATTATTTTATTCTACAAATCGAATTCTTATTTGTACTTAATATTATAGCGTAAGCAGGATTTATAGAATTTATGTGTGTATAGTTATGTGTTAAACACACCTAGTATTTGTTGATTTTCAGAAAATTTTCAAATTGCGAAAAAAAAAAGATAGACAATTACCAATTTTGAAAAAAACCACGATTAATGACACTATCTCGGTCCGTTAGCGTTATAAGTGATATGAGCAATTCCAGAATTTTATTGTATCGTGACAGGTGGCAGGGTATGATGGCATACAACGTCAAAGGATATCAATTACAGTACTGCAATTGGCATGCCGCTTGCCGACGGCAATATTTGATAGATATAGCAAATTGTTTCTGCTGCAAGAGGCCAACATGTGATAATATGGGTGCTATTTCATCATCAGTCGGGATAATAATTACATAGCACCACTAAAATTTCTGTTGGATCATGAGCATAGCTAACATTTTTTCTGGGGTGGATCCAAAGGGACGTACAACCAACTTTGTCGTGCACTAAAAAAAATAGAAAACAGTGTGTTCGAATTTATTTACTTGTGAAGTTAAGAGCGGATATACTTGATTCGATCCTAGTTACGACTATGCGTAGAATGTGGGTCTCGATGATTGTAGGGTGTACTTGCCATAATCGCTAGGCTTGGTAGGTGTAGGTGATGAGGATCGCGGTACCAAGTCTCGCACCTTTGACGTTGCCACCTGCAACCAGTCCATCACAAAATGGTTATTCCACAATTCTATATACAGTGTGGTACTGAGTACTGTCACAGTCAGCTAACTAGTGCTGTGTAGACACTATAATATTATAATATGTATTGTGTACATATTTTGTGTTCAATTATTCACTATAAATAAATGTTTGTCGTATTAACTATGAAAATCACCACCATCAAATGTTTCAATTAAATAGGATATTAATTTCGAATTTATTAATATTAGATGTAAACTGTATAAATAGATGTCGAAAAACGTTGTAATAAATTACATTATAATATGACGTAACACCTTTTTGGATCAAAACGTTGCGTTTGTTTTATTTGTAACCCTGGCAAAAGTGTACACATACATACTCACGCCTGTCACCCAGAGTGGTAAGCAGAGACTATGGACTTCCATTCAGCACAATCCTGACCACAGAAATAGGAATAATAAGACAATAGAAATGAATTAGCGCTCGATTACTTCCAAAACCGATGTCGCCACATTTTAACTCGTACGCATTAAGCGACCGATGCCTGCAGCCATATTATAAACATACGAATTGCACAATGATATTTAATGTTTCACATTACATTGCTTGGCGAGTTTGTCAACGTCGCGTGCGTCGCGTATTACTGTAGAACAAAAGCAGCAATGGTAATTGTACAATATGAAAGGTAATAAATTAATGTTTACAAAGATAATTATCATAGTGAAGTATCCATCTAAATGTAAATTAGTTAAAACAA
Organism: Parnassius honrathi; assembly: GCA_018247895.1. Taxonomy (NCBI): domain Eukaryota; kingdom Metazoa; phylum Arthropoda; class Insecta; order Lepidoptera; family Papilionidae; genus Parnassius; species Parnassius honrathi. The sequence continues at coordinate 1,173 of DWHP01008420.1, read as the reverse complement.
TTATAATTAGTAAATAATCAACTTACCGATAAAATGTTATGGCTTTGCTAGTTGAATAGCACGTCCTTGATGAGTTTTAACAACTGGTTATGCTGCAGTTTACCATTATAATAATATAAATTTACGTAAGACATTCCCCGCGCAACTAAATCACAAAATGGTGAATGATGTTCGTCAACGCATCATAGCGGCAACAAACACAAAATGCGTGTTCTATTGTCTTATTATTACGATTTCTGTGTAATTGACACTGTCGTAAATAAATTACCACTTCACCTTACTTGATTTTGTTATATCAATCAATGACTTAATCAATGACTTAAGTGTACTGTATAACATCTTATCTAAATATGTTGTTTTAGTTGTGTATTCATGCAGCGGATGCGAGTCAGGGTAAAGATGGCAAAGAAGTTGTGTCAGCGATACTGCCCGTGCTGCTTGACACGGGTATTACGAACTTAGTCAAGGAAGTTAGAAGCGTCAGGTCAGTACATTTAATTACGCATTGTAGTGACAACATATGAAAACCCAATGTACCTACCTAATCCCGTAGGTGTCATATGAAGTGACATAAGGAAACTAAATCAGGAGATGGGTAGCAGCAGCTTCCTGATAAGGGCTCAAAAACATAAGATATACGGTTGTCAATATGCCTGCCGAGCGTGGCAACCATAGCAAATATTCCCTTAGAGACAATCTGTGAGGTACTGTAATTAACGATAAATGAAATATATAATGCAGGATTATTTTGCGATTACCAGCCAAATTTGCGGAGAAGGTTCAGGATAAGTAATATAGGCAAATGGTGAAGAAACATTAATTAAATAAATGTTATCTTCTCTCATTTTTATCTTTTAAATTCACAACGCTTGGTAATGCATTATTTTAACCCATTTTACCTCGCACGCATACATACGTAAACCTCTTCCTGCGCCCTTCTACCGTTACACCGTAAGTACCTATGTCTGCTCGCCCGACCGATGGCTGACAGTGTTGACCGTGACTTCACTATGTATGCTTCATTGCCAATGACGTTATAATTCGGCCGTTCAGAGAATGCGTTCCTGACACGTCGCGATTGAACTGACGTCGTAATTTTGTAATGGCGTTGCAGTTACGATAAAAATATTTTTGCTGGTTGTTTACCGTTTTAACAATTGATGAGCATTAAAA
>DWHP01008419.1:0-10562 GCA_018247895.1 Parnassius honrathi | reverse complement strand
TCCCCGGTCGAGCCGACCCATTCGTGCTACAACTATACTTCTAATATAACTGCAGCAAGGCTCTACCACGTAAAAAACTTGTGACGGCCTGTGATGATAGTAAAATTATTAACAGATTCTATATTTGAAACGATGACCAAGATGATAAGAACTATTAAAGAAAATCACTTAATCTGAGTCTGATAGTTTTGTTAATTTTATGTTCATATTAAAAAATCCGGAATGAATTCGAAGTGAATTTGGATTTTATTTCAATTCGAATTGCCTCGATTATCAACATCATCTACCGGATAGTTCAGAAAAACGTCTGCTGAACCAGCTCGTCTGTAATATATTAATAACAACTTATTCATCGAATTTGTGTATTATATTGGTTGTGTAAAATCGATTACAAATAGTTTTTTTTTTTACATTTTGTCTATGAGCATTTATATAAAGGTATGTGCGGGTAATATGGTCACCCGGCCTATAAAACCAAAGCTAGGAGAAGGACAGAGACAAAAACACAAAGTAACGTATAACTAAAATATATAACGAAAAAATTAGCAACCAACCTTTGGAAATAATTAGAAACACTTCGGAAAATTAGTTTAAAAAAAACTTATTACACTACACCATATTAAAATCGACAGAAATATTTACTCATAATGTCAACTGTAAAAATGGCATCGATAAAGCAGTGCCCTTTTGACCCTCTATTATTTAACTGACCGATGAAGAGCTGTCGTATCACAGAGCCATCTATACAAACAAGGCTGTGGTTTTTAATTTATAAGAAAGTGACCATATTCACCGGATGACCATATTACCCTCAAGTACTACATAAGCTTTTTTTTACGTAGTGACATTATTTAATCTGTGCTTGCTTTCATTTAATTTTCTAGTTTTGATGAAAATATGTTTGTGTTAGGTATGTAAATTTTTAGGGTCATTTAACTTTACATACAAAAATTAATAAATTTAAGTGAATTTTTTAAAATAAATCTTAAGAGCGATTCACGGCCAAGTATGTCTCTTTTTGTCTATACACAAAACCTTGTAAGTAACATAAACATGTTTTCAAAAATAGAATTACAGTAATGGTTTCCAGGTACGTTGATTGACATCGAAAACATTGTTTAGGCTTTACGATGGTTACAATGTAAAGCTAAATAGACCGCGTCAAAGCTTAGCTTTTTCAGAGAGTCCGTTGCCAACACACAAATATTTGTGTTGACACATCACACTGTTCCCACGAGGGCTGAGAATTTCAACAAACCTTTCTTTGCGCTTTCTTTTCTAAAAATACTTATAACAACAACGCGTTTTATTTCTATAATATTAATAGTAGTAATAAGTAATACAGTTATATGTTACCTATATCGAATTTTATTCTTTATTCAAAATAAACTTTGTATAAAAAAAGAATAAAACATAGTGTTCAAAAGGGTTGCAACCCCGACTTCGGGAGTATTACGTGGGAATTAATTTATTAAATTTAGCTTTTCGAAATCGGCTTTAATTTTTATAAAAAGGTTGTTTTTACTCTTTTGAGTGGACCACTAAATATTACAAACTCGCGCCTCCGTGGTGCAATGATTTAGCAATGAGCTGCAGTGCAGTGGGGGGACACGGGATCGAATCCCGCAGTATTTGTATTCTCTACAAATAATTGTTCTGGTTCTAGATGTTTGTATTATTTTTTAAATAGAATAAGGGTGACTAACAAACACACAGTCCATCTGATCTGATGGTAATTGGATACTTGTGGCCCATAGACATTTACATTTATCCTCGATTAAGAATCAAAATGCAGATGCGTTATCACCCCTGAGGACTAAGGTGTAACGGATCCGGATCTCTACATTCACCATACGAAACACAGCACTATTAAGCTGCTATTTTACGCTGGTATTCTGTGAGAATGTGGTCCTTTCCTGGTCGAGCTAAATCATTCGTGCCAGAACCATAATATGCAGCGTGGCTTTACCACGTATAAAAATTGTTCTTTTAACATTACTAATATTCCTAATTAAATACTAATAGTAAGCTGGAAATGCTTGTGTTAGGATTGGTTCACGACAGCAATCGAATAGCGGATTCGAACCCACAAACTTTTGAGTTCGTGGTCTATAGGTAAGCAGCCTTCACGATGCAGGAGAAAATGTAACGTTTTTATAAAAAAATCAAAGTCAAGGTAACAACTTGAATGTCGTCTAAATAGTTACATTTAAAACTTAAACTCAATACGTGATAGAGCCATACTGCAGTTACGAGTATATATTAGTAGTATTGTTGTAGCACGAATGGGTCGGCTCGACCGGGGAAGGATCATGTTCTCAGAGAATACCAGAGTAAAATAATAGCATAATGCTGCTGTGTTTCGTATGGTAAGTGTAGAGAATCGGAGAGCGGAGACCTCACGGGTGACAAGGCGTCTGCATTTTTATTCGTAATCGAGGATAGATGTAGACATCTATGGGCCACAGCAACCACTTACCATCAGGTTGACCGTGTGCTCGTTTGTCACCCTATCCTATATTTAAAAAAATCCTTGTAAGGGTGGAATTTCTTCTTCAAATTTATATGGTCACTTAAAACTCCTGAGGTGTACCTAACGTATTTAATAAAAAATAATCTTTTATGGAAGTCGGCTAACAATTACATATAAAGTATCTACTACGGAATTCGTAGCCATCCGTTTGGTAACTTAACTTTAATCCGTAAACAGACTCAATAAACTAAAACACCTTTAATAATAAGGATAATACGAAACAAATAATCATCATTAATTCCCTAAGGTCACTGTATAATTCGTTAATTAAAATTCTTTGACCAGTAGATATTTCGCAGCTGCGTCAGTAATTTAGCGGCCGACCCCACACAGGCAACGCCTGATGCCTCAAGCTAGTCGTGATCTATAAGTCGCGGAACGGCCGCCCGCTTTTCTATAAAGACTTTCCATTGAGAAGCAATCTCGCTATGAAGCCATAAAGTGGTTTTATTTGTTTCCAGCTCTGATCGCATCGCGCTATCTGCGTATGTTCTACTCCGACGTTTCACAATACTGAAGCTAAAATTAACTTTAGGAATCACATTTTCAATACATTCCTTTGTCTAAGGTATCGATTTGTAATGATGTATTGTGTGATAACCCCCACGCAGTTAGAGTTTTATAAAACTAAACCGTTTTTAATTTTAGTTTTAGTAAACTTAATAAAATATAAAATGAATTTAAAAACAAGCTTTTATTGGCATTGCAGTGGCTAGCAATCGAGGCCAACACCAAATCAGCTCCATGGTAGGGAGATATTGTCTCCTTTAAAACTGCATGCGCCTCCTTGAATTTTTAATAGATTTTACCGCATTTACCATATTAAGTACATTAAAATCTAAATCTACGCACATTTCCTAGTAGGTTTTAGTATTTTTACTAAATTTTACATGATAAAAGTGATAAAGTCTATAAAAAAATTCAAGGGAGGCTCATGCAATTTTAAATTAAACGGTTTCTTCCATATGACAATGCAATGTAACATCGATGTTATATATATGTAATATATAATAGCGCCTTTCAGTTTTTTATATATTTAAGAATATTATATAAGAAGCTCAGATTATGAAACAAATTCTTTCTTTCTATAATCTGAGCTAAGAAGACAAGTGAAATCTTATTAAAGAGAAAAATCGAGCAATCGCAATTATTATTATTTTCGGGAAGATGCGCGGTCGTGCTAACTTTCGCGAATAATTCTATAATTCGAATTATGCGAATAATTCGATACATCGTACAACATCATCATGCTGAAATAGAATATACAATTCTTATCATCTGGGGCAGTAACGCTAACTTTAATAGCAATATGCTATTAATCTCAGTTACTTAGCTAGTCTCGCTGAAAGTGGATTCCGGCCGCTTAAATGCCGGAAGCCTTCAGCACTGTCAGAGTAGCCCCGCAAGATTGACAACTTGCTAAAGGCGATAGTATGGGCGACTTAGCCGCAACACAATCAAAACGCCAACTCCTCGTGAAATATCACACTTCTGTGACTATAAATTAACACTTAATGTTCGAGTTTACGAGAACCTTTAACGTAGTATTTCTTTTGTTTGCGGTGGTATTACTGTATGTGGAGATGTTAGTTTAGACTACATTTGTAAGTTACATTAATTGTTTATTTTTGTTATGTTCTCTGCGGCTTTTTCTTACACATAAGAATTTACTTCTTAATTATAAAGGTTCGCTACCAGCACACTTTAGCGAGGTAATTTAAAGACAGCAATGCAAGTTGTATCTCTAAAACAAGAAAAATATTACAGTTTATGCAGTGTCGTCCTCGAAACGAACTGTATACACCAACAAAATGTGCAAATTATTTGCTTCAAGAATACAAATACATAAACAAGCACATAGAAGGCGATAGCAAAAGAAAATCAACGAGCATTGCACGAGCAAACTCCCGCTGATTCTTTTATCCTATCGTAGTATTGCGGTAGTGAAATTTTAATGAAGCAAACCCGAGTCTCGGTCCCGCTAATCGTACTAAGGCCATAGTACTATTATTTATTCTGTGCTAAAGCTTAACAGTTACTTTGTGGATACAAATGCTAGGAGAAACATACTCCTCGCGTATACAATGTGGCTGTTGTGAAACTACTTCCAGATGAAACGTTCACGATTGTTTAAATTAAACCACAACCCGTTTACAACTCAATTGCAATCACTTTAAAAGGTCTTGGAATTAAAGCAGTATTCATAGATGATAGATATTTTAAAATGTTTTCTGATATTTCCAGTAATTTCAAGAAAAACAAGTTTTAGTAATTTTTTTTACGGCATCACGTACCGATATAAATTTTTACAGTCAATTTTTTTTAACATTGGGTGACCAACGAGCACACAGTCCATCCGATTGTAAGTGAATGCTGTGGACATCCACGTTTATCTTCAACTAAGGATCAAAATGCAAATGCGTTGTCACCTCCGAAGACTAAGATAGAATGCCTCGATTCCAGTACAAAGGGTTACCGGCTCCTCTACACTCACTATACGAAACACAGCAGCATTACGCTGGTATTCTGTTAGAGCGTGGTCGTCCTGCCCCGGTCGAGTCGACCCATTCGTGCTACTACAATATAGTATAGCTCGTCGTGTATAATATAGCTGTAGCGTGGATCCACCACGTAAAAATTTTTTTAGACTGTTTGTAATACCATTTATAATCGGCGAATAGCCATTAAACTAATTTAAAGTTCAATTATATTAGGATATATATTGTAATCAAGGACGTAAGTACGATTTTTTTTCTTTTCTTTTTTTGTATTGTGAAGGCAGTTTACACACATTATTTGCATAAATACAAACATACAGACTTGAAACAATTACTTGTAGGCAATACAAATACTCGTTACTTGCGGATTACAACTAGCTCCACGCCGTAACTCTTTGCTAAGCCACTGCGCCACGGAGCCGTAGACGTCCGTACCGTCTGTGTATAATAAATACATTATTATGATTAAGTTTTTTTTTCAATCAAACTAAAGTTACTAACAAACTGACAGTCGTAGTGATGGGTACCTACATCAAACTTCATACAAAGAACGCTACAGATGTGTTGTCACTTCTGATAACTAAGACGGAATGCTTCATAGTCTGTAATCACCACAGAAATCGTAATAGTATAAATAGAAATAAATTACCGCTCGATTACTTCCAAAACCGATGTCGCCTCATCTTACCGTGTTATAAACATACCCAATGCACGATGATATCTAATGGTTCACATTACATTGCTTGGCGAGTTTGTCCACGTCGCGTGTGTCGCGTATTACGGTAGAACAAAAGCAGCAATGGTAATTTTACAATATGCAAAGTAATAAATGAGTTTGCAAAGGTAAATGTCATAGTAAAGTATTAATCTAGATGTAAGTTAATTAAAACAATGATAATTAGTAGATAATCAACTTACCGATGAAATGTTATACCTTTACTAGTTTAATTACACGTCCTTGATGAGTTTTTTACAACTGATTATGCTGCAGTGCACCATTATAATTTTTTAACAACAAAAATTCGCGTACAACGTTCCCCGCACAACTAAATCACAAAATGGTGAATTATGTTCGTCAACCCTTATAAGCGGTGACAAGGTCAGGCGTCTTTGCAACTTCTATTGTCTTATTATTACGATTTCTGTGGTAATAACACTGTCTCTCTGTACCCTTCAGACTGGAGAACACCCGCAATACTGTTATGAGACAGATATAGGCAAGAAGGTGTTACCTAGTGGTAACCAGACAGACTGCTAAACAAAAATGGAATCCCACCACCTAGCGTAATATTTAAAAATTAACTTCTCCGTCGCGTCGGCAATCAAGTGAATAAATTGTCAACATGAGTACAGTTATTAACTATTATTATTATGAACATATCTTCATATAATATATTTATTTAAATTTTTCATGGAAGCCATACTCTGGAACATTTTTTTGAGATCACTCGTAGAGTACAAGTGGACGATAAAACAGTTTTGATCTATTTCTTTCTTTTCGAATTTTCTTTTTGTTAATCTCGACAAATACGGGCGACGTTGAGTTGTCGCCACGCTGTCGTAGTTGTACAAAATGTTGTTGTTCAAATATTTGAAGCGTCATCTTCATTGTAGGACTATTCCATTTCACTTATTAAGTATAAGGGAAATCCGCAACGTTTTCCAGTGAAATAAATTGCTCTTCTTTTCTTCGTCCCGATTTGGTGAAACGGCTTCTGTTCCCGCCCAGTTACGTTCTGGTTTATTTAACGACGCACTTGGAATTAACTGTTATAACAGTAAGAATAAATGATTAAAAATCTCATAGCAGTGCTTGGAATTAAAGACAAACCTATGTGGAATGAAGTTTATTGAATTCGACGTTAACTTTTTTTCAGCATTCGCAAGTTATATAGGCGTCAAGCTACTTTTTGTGTTACCTACTAATAATTGTTCTATGCAGGATTTATTTATGAAAAAATCTCCACGATACCGGAGAAAATGTTGATTTTGAGAGTGACGATTTAAAAAAAAAAGAGAAATTAAAAGAATTGGAATTAATTTTAACAAAATTATTACTCTCGTAGATAATTAATGTTATTATACCAAAAAAGGGATTTTCAGTTAATACTCGTATATGCACAACGCACATATGCCTTCTAGAAACGTTCGCTTGACCGACCAATATATATACCATATATCCAAGAACTTCAGTTACTAGTTCAATTGCCTATCGATTCAATCAGACACTTCCATGTACGTACTCGGTCTACATACTCTTCCGGCCCAAGTAGCCCAAGAGCTGCGGATACCCGTTCAGTATAGTTCTTTGAAGACTATTGGGGTCGAGCAGCTGCTTTTTTCTTTACGATGGATAGATAATGTAAACTTTTGGTATGTTCTCTTTATTAAGGCATGTATTGTTATGGAACCAATATTTAAATTTTGTTTCGCTTATGAGTGTGTAAATCTTGAGGAGGGTTTTTACTTGAGTAGTGTAACCAACGCCAACTTCTCGAACAGACTGCACCAAACATTGTTTCATCGAAGATTACCGGAGTTCAAACTATTTTTCGAACAGAAACAACCGACCTCCTAACAAGTTAATATCATACACGCAATCAAGTAATGTACCGCTGTAATTAATGTACGTGATACTGGTATTATACTTTGTGGCAACAGCGTTGAAAATTATTATCATATATGTTTAATATTATTTTTTAAGACGAAAAAGACATTTTATTATAATAATTTTATTTTACAAGTCGCATTATAAAATACGTCAAAAACCTTATTTTATTGTCACTTACACAAATAGTTCCGAAAGCTATTGAAGTGAAGTAAAACAATGGGATCAGCGAGGGGTAGATAACGTGGGCAATATCTCTCGACACGGATACTGAATCCAATTTGTGCGGGAGGGCCGGTGACGTTTCACACAACACAACTTTTTCAACACTGACTATTGGGGAATAGCACTTAGCACTCGACATTTATTTTACTGCAATACTTTTAAACAATACACAGTAACAAAATAAATGTTGTAGTTGATCATGCACAATGCTTGTGCTTTGCATAATACCACTAAATATAGGTAGTATTAACCACGTTTTAACTGGCTTTCGTGTATGTCTGTTCGGTTCGATTTTAGTAATCGAATTTAAACCACCTTTCTGATGAACTAGAGTTTGATGGCTTAGAATCAGATTATAATGTAAGAATATATTGTATACAATAAATGTGATGTGGTGAAAAAAACGTGATACATATATAAAAAAATGTTATAGCTTTTCTTGAAATAAATATGTTTCGTAGGATCATTGTATTGTCGACAATTTTAATATACTATTTTGTTCCTTTTAATGCCGAGAATCTGGTACATGGCATATGAATTTCAAGTCTCATAATGTTAATCTTCGCTTAGACGTATACATTTTCTATGTACAAAAATTAAAATGTAACATAATCAAATATTACAAAAAAGGCAATTGTAAAAAATTTAAAAAAATATAAATGTCCCTTAACAGCAATTAAATTCGAAGTCCAAAGAACACAGGTGCATTCGCTTCATGCATGACAAAGCAGTAGACTGGAACTGCAACGCCCTACCGAGCTCAAGCAGTTCGCAAACATTGGTTCTCGCACTATTTCTATTCAAAACATTTAAAAATTTATGTTTAGAACTATACGATAAGTACATAAGATCTGTGCTTGGTTAGCATAACGTTCCTTTGTCAGTCTTTACTTGTGTTAAAATGCTATCAAGCAATGACCTATCTTTGTAACCCACGCTTTGCATTGTTCAGCTTAATGTACTGTACGCGCAAGCATAATTTGAAAAAGTAAATGAACTTTGAAGTACACATTACTTATAACGTGTATGGGTAATGGTAACCGAACGCTCTATTTCGTATTTTTAACTCACGAACCTTTTTAAGGTTATCCCGCTACGTAATCTTTTCACGTTATTGGGTCGATGGTATCGATCTAATTATGCACCTTAGGTTTGAGTGTTTGCTATACGAGTTACAGGAAGCTATATTTGGCTAAAATTTCGATTCTAAAAATTCTCACATTATCTTTATGTACTCGTATATAATCGTCAACAAAAAGCTTTGGTTTTATTTAGTATAGATTATACAGAAAATTATTAAATTTAATTATAGGGTACGTAAGGATAATATGGCCACTTTAAGCTTTTCCGCAATATAAAATCAAAACTAGGAGGAGAACAGAAACAAAAATACAAAGCCGTATATATTATAACAGGTGTAGGTATATATCAAGAAAAAAAGAACAAACAAGCTTGGGAAATAATTAGGAACACTTCAAAAAATCAACTTAAATAAAACTAACTACACTACATACACAATACTAAAATCGACTAAAATATTTACTATAATGTCAACTGTCAAAATGGCGTCAATAAAGCAGCGCCCTTTTGATCCTTTATTATTTGATTGCCTGATGAAGAGCTATCGTATCACAAAGCCATCCGTGCGAATAAAGCTGTAGTTTTAAGTAATAAGTAAGTGACCATTTTAACGGAATGACCATATTATCCTTACGTACGTTTTAATGCCTTAATTTCAAATTCCAATGGTTTTAATATTCTTTACTTTTTTCAACAATGACAACAATATCCAGATAGTTTTTCAACACGTTAAGAGTTAACTAAAGCTAACTTAAGTTAAATACTCCGAGTACCCGTAGAATATAAACAAACAACGAAAATGTCTCAATTTGTTCTCAAATCCAAACACAAGCGCCAGACAGACCGCCGAAGACGTTAAAAGGCCGAGGTGTTGAGGTGCACGTAGCTTCATTGTTTGGGGCTGCGTCAAACAACGACGGACACTGGCACTTCAAAGCGGCTAATATCCGCTCCGTACAAACAACAGATACCGCTAATGCAGTCCGAGGTGCGCCGTATATTTATCTGCGGATTCTTGTATAATGCACCTTTATAATTGCAGCACTTGCGTAGTTATCAAAAGAGCTTTCATATCTGCTACTATTTGGAAATTCACAAATGCAAAACTATATCACACATTACTAATTGAATCGAAAATACATCTTATATGAATATTACACAATATAAAGTTTAGAACTTTATACAAGCCTGAAATTGAAGCATTCTCTCAATCTCTACTACTCCGCCTTAGAGTCATATATGTAGTTCCAAGATGGAGACCGTGTAGGAAGGTGCTCCTTGGAAGGAGTTGTTGTACTCTCCCGAAGAACGCCTGTCATGAGCCGGCTTCTCTGGTAGGACCACGATAGTGTGCAAAAGCATCCACGAGGCAAAAAGTTACGCACATTTGTCCTTGTGAAAAAATGCGACATTGTCCGCTTGCCATCAAATGGGCCGATTTTTTATTTCACTTCGTGTATATGTCATTGTTCATGTTTATAATATATACGCACACACACACACACACACACACACACACATATATATATAATATATATATATGTGTGTGCGTGTGTGCGTGTGTGCGTGTGTGCGTGTGTGCGTGTGTGCGTGTGTGCGTGTGTGCGTGTGTGCGTGT
>DWHP01008418.1:0-10562 GCA_018247895.1 Parnassius honrathi | reverse complement strand
CCAGTTATTTCCAACTGGATGGTCTGTTGATCTTCGTCTCGCTGTGATCGCCAATCAGTTTACCAAGCAGTGGCGATTATAGCCTTCCTGACGAGAAAGGCCCTTGTAACTTTAGCGGGCTGAAGAAGAATAAAAATAAAGTACTATAAGTAATAAATAATAATTAACATTAATATTATAGCACAAGCGTTTACCCTAAGGCAATATCCTCATTGTTATAAATTTCTTAGTAGATAGGCTGATGTGGGAACGGCATGCTCTCCATAACCCATCCGAAAACTTGGTTTGGGTGTGTTTATATTAATTTCCCATCTCGGTCGGTAGGTAGTTATAACAAGATAGAAAATAGTGACAAGTTGTCGCTTATACTTACAAGAGAATCTGTGTGGATCCGATAAATATTGTTTTTTTTTTTAATGGACTAAAGGTCTATATTTTTGTAGAACGTTTTATTTACGTATCACTAATCAATACGCCAGCGTACGCAGAATCATTTCGGTAGGGCTTTTTCTTACTTGCTAAACAAAAATCAATATTTAAGGCTAGCTGAGAGGTGTAGCCTAATGCTAGATAGATTATACTATTCCTCATAAATCTGACTCTAAAATACAAAAAGGATTTTCCAAAGCAGAGTCTTTGGTAGTTCCAGATATTAACGTGTTTAAGTAAACAAAAAAAAACTCTTCCGCTATATTAGTATAGATAATAAATATGTAATACAATACCTAATCAGCGCCTGCTTAAGTGCTTATTACGTGGTGATTGCCACGTACTTAAGAGCTATAAAATCAATACGTTTTTTAACCACACTAGTGAACCTTCGTCGAACCCTTTCTTGTTCATTTTGTGGTCATCTTTTCATTTTCATCTTTTCAGACATTTGCTGGCCCGATTGTCTGACGTGCTCATAAATGTCATTCATTTTGTTCCGCAAGTCATTTGCGTATTCGGTTATACTGCGTGGGGTATCAGATGGTATTCCGGTGATTAGGTCTGCAGGCAGCCGAAAAGAATTTCCAAAGTTTACGAAAGCGTAGCCCTATGGACTTGTAAAGAACTTTCAGAGACTAGTTTTCTACCTACTCTTGTAGACAGCCATGACTGTCTACAAGAGTAGGTAGAATATGTAATTATGTTTTTTTTTCAGATGTACTTGGTGACTTCCTGACAATAAATATCTGTAACAATTCAATTTGTAACCGCATGTGTCAAGAAATGAACAACCACAGCGGCATGTGCTTGGGAGGCGACTGCAAATGTTTCTAATTTTATTTTATTTTGGGTTACATAACGTTTTTAGTTTTTATCTAGTTTCCCTGATCGGAACATGCAAAATTCATTATTAAATATTTATATGTAAACATGCAAACAAAAGCTTGCATTACGTAATAACAACTCAATTTTTAGAACAGTTTCTAAGTACTTTATAGTTGGTCTTTCAATAGAGCAAGTAGCAAACTCAAAGCAAATACTTCCATTTTTTTGTTCAGTAAAATCTTGTTACAAAACACTATTATTTGTTTTCTTAGCAAATGTCATATATATGTATATATATACATATATATACATGACTACCACTGAAATCTATTGTCTTATTATTTGGATTTCTGTGGTGACTACCGACCCATGAACAACCGCAACACCAGAAGAATTGTGGGTGCGTTGCCAGCCTTTTAAAAAGGAGTAAGCCTTTTTCTTGAATCTTCCTAAGTCGCATTGGTCCGAAAAAATCGCCGGTGGTAAAGGATTCTCGATTCACGGACGCGCACGAAGGAATGTTGCATCCCTTCGCAGCGCCAGTGAATTGAGTCGCACTGCCTTTGATGTAGTCAAGTGGAAGCAGCTGGCACTGGGGTGCCCTGGCCCAGAGATGAGAATAGTACACCTTGTGAGTCCAAACTTGCGCCTTTTAAAGTTGCAAGAGGTTTTTTTATAGAAGAGGGGGCGAACGAGCATGCGGCTCACCTGATGGTTAGTGACTACCCTCGCCCATGAACAACCACAACTCCAGAGGAATTGCAGATGGGTTGCCGGCCTTTTAGAAAGGAGTTAGCTCTTTTCTTGAAGATCCCTAAGTCGTATCGGTATCCGGAAAAGTCGCCGGTGGTAAACAATTCCACAGAAAATTTGTACGAGGTAGAAAATTCCTAGTTAAACGTACAGTAGTGGACCTTCGAACATCCAGATGTTTGTGATGGTATCGGGAATTTTGACGAGCTGTGCGTTCGTGAAATTTGGGGGCTGGAACTATTCCAAGCAATTCCTTAGAACACTCCCCATGGTGGATAGCAAAACACAGCGTCAATGAATCGAGCCGATTAGAAAGAACTCGGTCATTGACGATTCAAATCACTCTGCGTTGGATGCGGTCATGCGGAAGGAGCTGGCACTGGGGTACCCCGCCCAGAGATGAGAACAGTATTCCATGTGAGGCCGAACGCTTTTTAAAGTTGCATGCAATGTGCCGGTGTGACATACTGTCTCGCTTTACAGAGCACGCCAAGCTTTTTAGAGGCTAATTTGGCCTTCGCCTCCAAAGTGACCATGAAACTGCACACTATTCGATGCTTCGAAGCCGAGGATTCTGATGCTAGCTGAGGCAGCAAGGGGAGTGCCTTCAAACTGAGTAGATACGACAAAGAGGTTCTTTTGAGTGGTTAACGCGTAAACTTGTGACTTCTGGGGATTGAATTGGACTAGATTTAGTCGCCCCGAACCAAAGACTTTGTTAAGCAAAAACTCGACTTCAGACACGGGTTTGTCCCGGTACTCGGCGACGATTTCCCGAGAAATATTGGCATGGCCGGTGTATAAGGCATCACCAGTGCTGTCAATTGTCAGTGTGCAATGTATGTTATCAGTTTGCAACATATCATTGATGTGCAGAAGAAACCGCGTTGGTGATAGCACGCAGCCTTGTGGAACACCAGCGTTTATAGGCTTGTAATCAGAGCATGCACCATCTACTACGACCTTGATGCTACGATTATCAAGAAAACTAGTAATCCAATCGCACAATTTCTCGGGAAGCCCATTGGAAGGGAGCTTCAAAAGAAGCGCTTTGTGCCAGACCCGGTCGAAGGCCTTCGTTATGTCCAAACTAACGGCTAATGCCTCCCCCTTGAACTCTACTGCCTCCGCCCATTTATGAGTAAGGTAGACCAGAAGATCACCAGCTGATCGACCACGACGGAAACCGTACCATTCGTCGTGGTGAGCGTTAAAACTGCCGAGGATAACGATCTCCGAGATTCTGCTGTACCACGGAATCTGTAGCCATTTGGACGTGATCAAGTAGTCGATCTGTTTCGGTATTACTGCTATAGGACCTATAGAGGCACCCGTAGACACGGGGAGGTCGTTGCTGTCTAAGCGCAGCCATAGGATAGACAGGTACCGTACCTTCAAAACTGCCGAGGCGTCAAAAACAGATATCCTCTCTGACGTATACGCAAGCTCCAGCCCGGAGCACAATGGAATGTTCTAATTTGTATCACGGATAAGAGATATATGAAGTTTCTGGTGGAGAGGCCACCTGAGTCTCGGCTAAAGGGGAGCAAGGCCTGCTTCGCCGTCTCCAAATGGTAGTGGACAGCATTAATGTTGGATAAAGTCACCTGATGTTGCGAAAATTCACGGATAGCGTGGCAGGTGTCGCTTTGGTGTTGTTGCTCCGCTTGCTCCGAGCATTTTTTGTCGCGAGCGGAATTGCGCTCCCCCAGAATACAGGGGGCAGCCTGAGCACCCACGCTTAGTAAGAGTAGGATAACTTGGTCGTGGATGCTCAACGAGGGATTCTCCGTCACCAGGGATGCTGGTACCCTGGTATAGCCTGTCACTTCGTGTTAAACTTAAAAATTAAAATAAAAATAGTCGTGTTTTTCGGATTTATTTACCAACACAGGCTGCACGTACAATATGCAGAACAGGCGAGTCACTGATCCAAGTCTGTAACCGAGTTATCGCTGTCAACGAGGGATAGTGATATATGTGTGTGTAAAATTGCCATTGTGTTGTTTAAATTCTTACATGTGAGTTTCTTAGTGACAGACTACTGTGTGCGCAAATTTTTTAGAAAAAATTACAAACTTTTCTGTATCAGGGAAAAACGCTACGGCAACTTTCCTTCGGTCCGCCGTGGTCCGTGTTGCTCTGTATATGCACCACTTGTATTTAGATGTTTTTTGGCCTAAAAATGTAACATCAATGATATCGTAATTTATTATGACCTTTTATTTGTGCCCAAATAAGCTCGATACCGTTGTCATTGTATTTAACTTGTTGATTCAAACAAACAAAATCGGTTTATGCTGTGGAGTTTTGAGTAAATCCTCAGTAACCTTCGATTTATTCAAAACAAAAATTGTTTATTATGGTTAAAAATCACCTAAAACAAATTTTACAAAAAATACATTTGTTCCTAAATAGTACTTTATCATAAATTAGTGGTCAAACAACCCCAAATTGTGAAATTGTTTTTTTTTTTCATTGTTAAAATAAATATATAGTTATTTAGTAACTTTTTTATACAGGATAAGGGTGACAAACAAGCACATAGTCCACCTGATGGTAAGTAGACGCTTTGGCTCATAGACATCTACATTTAACCTCGCTTAAGAATCAAAATGCAGACGCGTTGTCACCCTTGAGGACTAAGATGGAATGCCTCGATTCCAGTAAAACGGGTCTCCGGTTCTCTACACTCACCATACGAAACACTCAGCGTGGCTCTACCACGCTACCGCTATATTAAGGGTAACCTACTCGGCTTTCTGGCGTAATACTGAATTTTACCGTAGCGGTAACTGAATTTTGGGCGAACTTAGCCACTGAGCTGCCATGGTATGCTATTCGGAGAGCTATATTTGCTTTAAAGAATTGTACACCTTTACAGCCTATTAATGTCCACTGCTGAACATATACCACCCCTCCCTATAGATTGTCTCAAAGAGAGGATATTTGCTATAGTTGCCCGGCTTGGTACACGGGTTGGCAACCGCAGTTTTTTATTTTTAGTAGTTTTTAGGAAGACGCTACTGCCCATATCTGAATTTGTTTCCCTTTGTCGCCTCTTGCGACACATCCACGGGCTGATATTGTTAGCGATTGTAAAATCACTTTTGCCAAAGTCTTTATTGACAGTGTGAACATATTAGGATGAATTATATAAATAGAAGTAATAAAATAATCAAAAACACCTGGAGAACATTCATGTTACTTTTGCAAAACGCATTAAACTTAACAAACCGCCCCCGTCATCTATATATGTATATAACTGATACATTTGAAATTAACGTACTAGTAAATGGAATACAAATTAGGAATGTAAACACATTATGTAAAATTTATACAAGACACTGGTACGTAATCGCTTAGAGGCAATATTTACAATAGCAAGAAAACACGAGATCCATAACAAGTGATAATAAATCTGTCAGCGAAGGTTTAGAAGAAGCTGAAGCTGGCAATGTGCGGAGACAGAATCGCTTTGTTAATAGATGTAGTTGGTTACGATGGTTCATGAATCACGGCGCTATGAAAGCGTGTGGGTGTCAGCAACATACTTCCTGGCCCACCCACCTGCGACACTATGAGCTAGCCCTATGATAAAGTTCTGGTCGGTCTAAGTTCATTGCGGAATTCTATCGGTCGATACACCCATCTGTAATTTATTTGCGGTAACTAAGCATTTCGATACGAGCGTGAAAAGTAAGCATATTTAACATGATTTAAAATAGTATAAAACAAAGTCGCTTCCCGCTGTCTGTAGGCTTAGATGTTTTAAATTACACAACGAATTTTGATGCGGTTTTCATCAATAGACAGAATGATTCAAGAAGAAGGGTAGTAATACATGCATATGTTGTCGAGATCCCAAAATCACCCGTTCGAGGTCAGGACGGATCGCTAGTATATACAGTTCTTTGGAATGTCGTTAATAAATTCATACAAACTTTATATAAAAATACATTTGTGTATTTCAAAAATTTATTGTCCAATACGTTTGTTTTAGTTTCATATTCATACAGCGCCTTGTTGTTCTAGTGGTTTTAAACGCTATTACTGATCATAAGGCCCCGGGTCCAAATCCTGGGTTGGACCAAAATGACTTATTGCGTCTTTCTGTGAAGAAATTCTCAGAAGCAACCCGGAATCAGAAAGATGGCGGTGTCTCACCCCCGTGCAACACTTAAAGCCGTTGGTCCTGCGCCTGATCTCTCTCCGGTTGTTTCGTATTACCTTCCCATCAGATTATGAGTGAGGGAATAACGAGTTCCTCGTGCTTGAGCACACACTGGGGCACTACGACCTTGTCCTGCGCAGATGTCTAGTCTCCGTTGGGACTGGCTGCCGTGAGCGAAATTCGGTCTGGTAGCGATTATAATTACTATTTACTTCATAATTACGATTAAAAACTGAGTGAACTATAAACTTAAGTTCCGCTGTAAACAAACTTTACGTGATCATCACAACTAAGTTTGTGAAATAGTCATCAGTTTTAATTTATTTGGTATTGACCGTACATAGTACCTTATGAAGAACTGTAACGATGATTATGATTATGATATATTTCGCTGCATAATGGTGTAGTACGAGAATCCATCACCCAAATTCGTCGTGTGTCTTAAGAGTTGACTATAGAATGCGATAAAAAGATCCTATAATAGCGGTCCATAGATAGCGGTATAACTATCTCGTTTGTTTAGGCAAAAATATCCTAATGATAAATCTGGCGAAAAAATTTAAATATTCATTTCAACAATTAATAAAGAAAAATAGTATTTATTCATATAGACGGCTTAGTAGCGCCTGATACAGCAATGCAAGACGTGAACCCACGTCTTGCATTGCTGTGATTCTCACTCGAGACAAGTATGTGCACTGGCCCGTAAATAACGTACGAAAAGCAGCTTTCTGATGCTATCTCACGTTGGTTTTCTCCGTAAGCATGGTCTTCTAGTCCTTTGTTAGCCAATGCAACGTGGCGCTACCATAACACCGTTTAATATTTTAAAAACTCTTTTACCCACTCTGAACGAAACACAGTAGTTACACAGCTGCTTGGCGCCAGAAATAATCATAAGGGTGATACAGACTATGAGTTAGCTCCTAGACAAAAGAAGAGTTACTTATAATTTTGGATTATCGAAATATCTAGGCAAGAACAGCACGGATTCGCAAATATTTATTATTTATCTCTATTGATTATTCGTATATTTAAGGTACAAGCAGTAACAAGTATAGAAACGCCCACTACCTTACAACCATAATATGGACTATTTCACACTTTAATATTTCCCGCGCCTTTGACAATTCGAACATCGTGTTATAAAAACCAGTCAGAGACATCTTAATTTATTGCGATAGATATTGTCTCAATTAGTCGACTTTTTTCTCTCTTGTTTTTATCAGATTTTTTTAATAACTGCCCTACATATTAACGCTTTAACCACACTGCTATATTTTGAGACTAGAATGGCTAATGGGGTAGCGGTAACAAAACACAAAATTATGAATCCAGTGAACGTTAATAGCCGTGTATTAGAATTATATCAGTTAGGGATCTGGTACCGCATCACTATACGATTGTTAGGTGTGGCGATGTCTCTAAAATTCGGGTGAGGACCCGCCTAGAATCTTCTAAAACACTAGTAATGATAATTATTATTATTTTAGTAAATTTAATCCATAGAAAATATTTTATGGTTATTACAAAACACCCATATGAGGCAAATAAAGGGTGGCCTATATTATGCAGTAGACTTTTATATGCTGTAAGGATAGATGGATTTGTTAATCACGTTTTGTACTCGAGAAAAGTTGCTTTGTATTCAACAAAATTGCAAGAAATGTAGATGTGTCATTAAGTAAACCTCAAAGCGTATATTGCTATTCGAAGAAATGAATTCCAGATTAAGGCTCCACCGACAACACATGCACTAAGCCAGTGATAGCAATCAAGGGCATTTTGTAAGGAAGCTTCATGCGATCGGGTCAGTACTTCAAGTACGAAACGCTTTGCACTCGCTGTGGGAGTGACAGCCAAGGAGAATTACGACGGCTAGTTGCTATTGAAGATATTTGTTTTTATCGTTATAGATATTGATAGAGTTAATGCAGTAGTTGCCGTGTAGTGGTGGTGTAGTGGATAAGAATATCTACCATCTATATCGTCCCGCGGATGCCGTAAGAGACGACAGAGGGAGACAGATGATGGACTGCAGCGTCTTCCTAAAAACAACACAAAATATTTAAAAAAAAATTGTCAACTCGCTCGCTAGGCATGTCCACTGTGGCAAAATCCCACCTATAAGGCAATCTACAGGGGAGGCTTATGTTCAACAAAGGGTTTTTACAGGTTGTAATAGTAATGCAATGGGTTAGATCATGCTGGGCTGTAAAATAATACACAAATAGAAATTATCAAGATGGCTCGCATTGTAAGTAAAGTAACAAAACAAGTAACTTGATCTATTTAAACACTTTTAAATAAGTATATTAGCTAATGACCATAGGGACATTTTCGGACCGTTTTAAAGTTATTATTAAAAGGGAAGGGAATGAAATGATGAAATTGATTTACCTAATATAAAGTTTCAAGTGTATTTAAGCCCGAACATTAATATTTTCAAAACATTAGACATCAATTTATCTGTAAATTTAAAACATCTTATAGATACATCCTCTTACATTTATACTCTTAAATTGTATATGATATATACAATACGTAAAATATAATGAATACTCGTAATGGGTTGATAATACTCTGATGCCACCTGAGACCTAAGAATCCGATAATAGGGATAGAAGAAAATGAAACAGAAGATGGGTAGCACCAACTAACTACAAAACCTACTAAGGAATATGTTTGATTAAATTATAAAACACATCAATAAAGACAAAATGGATATCTAAGTCACATTTACAAGCTCACAGCGGGCAGGCAAATGCTTACATTACACTGAACGTGTATATTTTCAACCGTACACTTAAACGGGATGATGAAAGCAACCATTTGCAGTCATTTGCGTAAGGAAGTCAGATAAAGCTCCAAACACGCTTTGGTGCTCAATACAAGGGTGGCCACTGTACTCAGCAGAAGTAATAATCAACTTAGATTTAGTATCGCGTGAGAACTTCTTTAATTATAAATGCGAGAAGGATAGATTGTACATAAACAAGAATTTAGACAATTAATCCAACATTTAATTGGTACATAAATAATGACTTTCATCACGATATCTACGTAACAATCTACATTGAATAAAAATTATTTCTTTTCTATTCTATTTCTGCCGCCAAGCAGCAGTGTTGCAGTATTCTGATTTATTAAGTTTATTTTTTAATTTAATAAACGTACATGAACTGCCTCTGTAGCGGCGGTATGAAAAACATAGCCTACAACGTATCTTCAGATGATGTTGTAAGAGACGACAGATAGAACCAAACAAGGACCATGGGTCATGGGACATTCTCACAGATAAAGATTAGAAAAAAAAATTATTTGATCCAGCAGGCCATGCTTGGAACTTCCCACTAATTTCAAATACAAAGCGCTCCAAATTTGACCAAATTATGTTGCGAAATCTCGAAGTTACGTTAAAAAAACGTTTGTTTCATATTCTTTCTCGTTCGATATCACACGAACGAATGAGCCGATTTTTATTTTCCAAATGGTATTTGACGTCATTTTTTGGTCTGTAAAGCCGTTTAAAGGTTAAAATCCGCATTACAATTACTTAATTCTAAATAAAAATTCTTTGACTGAAATGTTTGACTTTTTTTTTATTTGGAAATCCCAACTCTACCATGAGATAACCTGTATATCGCAATACTTCAGGACTTTGATAGCGTGATTTAGGCTTCGATACGTTTCGCTTGTGACGTGACGACAACGTCGGCACATCTACCTATGTTAAGCTGTTGCCTTTGACATGCTGTAATAAATAAATGAATTCAATAAGCTGCAGAGGCCGCTCACCGTCAGATGAATTGTAAGCTTATTTGTAAGGCCTAATAATCGCTACGCTACACGCTCTACGGAACTCCCTCCAAGAAATTCTTTGACTTTTTAGCTTTTAAAGTTCTTTACACGATTCTTTAAAATGAAAAATTATAGTAGGATAATTTAAGACACTGCACATTAACAGCACTTATTTATTATAGCCGAATATTTACTTTCCCTATAAGCCTCTACAGTGACAATAGACATAAGCGAGGTCTGGACAGTGTACATCTGGAGCGAAGTACCGTAATGCAAAAAGTTGCGACATTGTATCGAAATCGTGTCACTATCAGGTCAATAAAATGCGGACCCTTTTGAGACGCCGCACGTCGACACCGGAGAAAGGCTTCCAGCAAAAAGCGCACGATAATAAAAAGGCGACGTATCGGTGCGCAGAAGTTGGATTAATCACTTAAAGTAAGAAAAACATTCAAAAAATCAGTTATTATTGTAGCTCAACGCATTTGCAAAACTTACAAACAGATACCTAACAAAATAATCTGAAATAGGTCCTTCGGTAAACCATATATGATAGGCTTAGTCATCAATGCTAGAC
>DWHP01008417.1:0-10562 GCA_018247895.1 Parnassius honrathi | reverse complement strand
CAATTTCATTGGTGCCGGCGGGGATCGAACCCGGGTTACTCGCGTTCTGTTATATTTACAGCGAGCGTTAACCATCTAAGCTACCACGGCTCCGTTCACTTTCGTCCGTAGCTTGCTTTCAATTGCATTACTTCTTGCATTCGAATTTTGTAAAAATATAAACATAGCATTACGTATAAAATAAAAAATAAGCTAAAGCTTCAAAGGAAAAGGGAATTGAAAACCTTGAAACAGTGTAGTGGCGGTGTAAGAATGAATACCCATTACCTCATAAATTCGCGTGGGTGTCTTAAGAGGCGACAGAGGTAAACAAACCAGAGGATGAACAGCATCATTTTTTTATAGGAGAGGGGGCAAACGAGCACGCGGCTCACCTGATGGTAAGTGATTACCGCCGCTAATGAACAGCTACAACACTAGGGGAATTGCAGATGCGTATCCGACCTTTTAAAAGGAGTAGGCTCTTTTCTTGAAGGTCCCTAAGTCGTATCGGTCCGGAAAAATCTCTTGTGGTAGTCGAGTCCACAAGGAAGTTGTGCGAAGAAGACAACTTCTTTTAAATCGCACGGTGGTAGACCGCCAGTCATCCGGATGGTATGGATGGTACCGCAAGTTTTGTTGCGATGTGCGATGGTGAAATAGTGCGGCTGAATCAGCCCTTCTCCTACTAGTAACTAAAAATCAAAAACTGCAGTTTTAAGTTTTTTTTAGTTATTAGTAGGAAACCCGCCTGGCAAGCATGGGAACTATAACAACTACCTTATTTGAAGCAATCTGTCTAAAGGCTGTACAGTCTGAACATAAAACCTTTCGTTTTTATGAAGTCGGTTACTATAGTAAAATTTTGTAACGAAATTTCGATGTTATTAAAAAGGCTAAATGTATTTAAAAATATCTTATTTTGCTAATGTTTTGGGAAGGACCCCAAATCGGACAAATCGTATTGTTTCATAAACTTTGGACCAGCGACCGCTGAAGTCTAGTCCAATCCAATCTCAACTTATATATAGGTAAAAATCAATAGTTGTCCGGTAGTTTCGCTGAAATTCTAAAACGGCTCGCACAATTTTGATGATTTTTTGTGTGTATTTGAGTGGGTTCCTGGATGGTTTAAAAGCTCAATTGGTCCCGGTTGGTGACGTTGTTGTCGAGATCGACAAATCATCTGTGCGAGGTCGGGGCGTAACGCTAGGAGTCTATAAATACCGATTACTTTATGTTGTTTATGGGAAACCGTATTTATCAATTGTAACGGCAATTTCAAAAGCTTATCGACACATTTTAACAAATCGAATTACTAAATTTTCTGAAATTTCCGACGTCATTAGCCGAAATAACAAGCGTGGGCGGCTTGTAGAGGGTGTGCGAACTTTGGTATTTATAGGCTCGTTCTGTGAAGGTCAGACGGGGTCAAGGTCACGGCTAAAAGCTGCTGTAGCGTTACGCCTTCCTCCTCACGCCTGTGATTACAATGGGGTGTTCATTTTAGTAATTTCTTTGATCAACCTGGTATTATATAAAGATTAAAGTAGGATAATTAGAAAAGAAATAATAGAGTAAATTGTAAAAGTAGTTAGATGAAAAGTGAAAGTGAAACTGAAAAGAGTAACATACTGAAAAAAATCACAATAGAATATATATTAAAACCACCCACCTATCCTACCTACATGCATAGTCACTCCATCCATACCACCTACATCCAAACTCACTCAAATTCAGAGTTATTAATTCCTTCATGTGCTTTTACGAGGAAGTACAACAAAGTCCCAGAAAATATGAAGGATCTATCTACCAAAAAGACAAAATTTGTTAAATAAGGGTTAATATACTAATATAGAGTATATGACTGATAACAACCAGTGGGAACAAGGTTCAAAACCATGCTGTTTCTAAATGTCTTCGTAATTAAATCTATATTATAAATTATTGTTTTAAAATAGAGTCCCGCTGGGTTTCTTGCTGGTTCTTCTCAGCATACCAGTGGTAAAACTTTAAGAACTTTCAATAAATACATCTACTTATAATCCATATTGAATAAATATATTATTTTCTAACCTAGATGGAAAGACGGTCGCAAAAGTGACACTTCATACAGTTTTATAAATTAAAAATTTGGTCAAGGTCACAACGTAGAGGTAGGTTTCCGTAGTTGCCTGTCTCAATACGTGGGCTTTCTTGATAATGAGCATAATTAGTTCACCTAAAAATGGTTCGACTATAAATGGGCCCAAATATTAAGCTGGTAACTGAAGAACTTATTTTTAAATCAAACTTTTAGTGGTTATTTAAAAAACATTAAAAAAACTTTTCGATTTTAAAAATAATACAATTTACATCAAATAATTAAACACCAAATCTATATATTCCCGGCAGTGCAACCCTAAAATATAATATATGACCGTAACGCACCTACACGTAAACCACTACTCCCCGAAATTATCCTGAGGGTCGTCCGCGCAAACCAGGAGTATGATGAATGAAACAGTATTCACCTATATGATTGTATGAAAAATAAGCGAAAGTTGTAAGTAAGTAAGAACGATCCTCCATGCCTGTCCCGAAAATAAAAAGTAAAGCTATAGTAGCAATGTATATAAGTCGTTTTCTTAATAAAATGTTTATTTCTTACAGTTCACAATAACATTACAAAGTTATATTGCAGCTATTTTGATGTCATTTTCTGTGGAGTTGTATGGAAATTTATACTAATCCAAATCGATTTTATAAGTTTGTCGACTATTTCTCGTTAACTTGTTAATTCTACTTAGCTGGGATAGTTTTCCTTTTAACTTCGTTATATATGCTACTACTGAGTATACTTTTAACAATTCCAAAACTGCGGTTTAGTTGGCAGAGGAGGGGGGGGGGGACACATGACTAATGAAAAATACTACTTTAAAGCTTAATATTTCGCAAACGAACCACTGAATCGAAAAGATGTTCCTCCAAATCCCCAATGTTTTTGAAAGAACTATCCAACGATACCCCGCACGATGGAATAGATGGATAAAAACATCATCCTCCATGTACCTGTATGTAAGGTGCCCAAAATGAATACGATTTTTAAGATTTTATTTCACAACTTTGTAGGCGTGATTAGTATCTATAACTATGTCAAATTACAGATTTAAAGGGTTTTGCTGCTCCCCGTTGTCATTCTACAGGGTCGAAGTTCGGCTAATCACGACGAATTTTTGTCAAAAATAGCCATTTAAACTTATACGATTTGAGATCCTTGGAATGTTTACGTAACGCACTTTCACTGTATTACTTATGCTCGTTTACTTAAATTAAAATGTATTGTTAAAAAGCCTTGGACGTATTCTAAGTGTTGTGCAAAAATGTTTTAACCCACAAAAACATTAATTTATTCAGATTTGAAAGGTAAACATTTTTCTTGTGGCACAAGTAAGCCTGTTAATATTTAAAAAAAATATTTTCTACACGACATATAATTTTTTTTTTATAAATAATACCAATACTAAATTTCTCCAGTACGTCGATAAACAAGTTTCACTTTAAAACATTTTAACAGGTCATCAAGATAATTGGGTGTCCGTTATATAAATCTCGTCCAAATTGAAACGTACGAAAACCTCGCACGAGGGTAAAATATAAATCGTCCTGTTAAGCATAACAAAGGGCAAAAGTTGTACGTTTCGCTTTAATTAGCTTCAATTTAACAATGTTAATCCTACTCCGGACGCTGGCAGACGTTTTGAAAGCTGGGCGATAGTGCAGCTGATAAGGTCCGGATTATTACGGACCTACATATAAATTGAGATGAAAAGAGCTTAAAAATTAACGCCGTAATTGATTAATTTTCTAACAGAATGCTAATTAATACATCCGCGTGCATTTATGCAATAATAATAATTGGAGCGGAGCTCCTATGGCACAACAAAACGATTTTTTGAAATCTATCTTCTCTGTAACCTGTAGGCCAATTTACATAATTTTTACGGCAATACTTGTAACTCAACGCAGATAAGGTTTTTAAACAATAAAAATCTGAATTTGTCTAAAAGATATAAAAAATAACCAAAACTAAATTGTCTATGAGAAAATAAAGGTAAAGCAAAAGCGCGCGCTTAGACTTTTACTCTGCTCCGTTTATGTGATGCCTAGCAAAAGGTTGCATCTGCGTCGGCCCTAGTAATGTCGTTAAGACCGAAATTCGGTCTGGACCGGAGACTAGCCATCTGCGTAAGACAGAATTATAGCTCACAAGTGTCAGCTATTCTTTACTCTCCTAGTCCGATGAGATTTCAATTCGACACCGGAGAGAGATCGGCGCTGGACCAAATGACTTTACGTGTTTTCCGAGGCACGGTGCTGAAACACCGCCAATTTCCTGTGCTGCTACTGAGCTTTTCTTGATAGAAAAATCTCAATTTCGTATTTTAGCCCCACCCGTGATTCAAATTTGGGACCAGGCGCAATCACGAGCAGTCATGCTTACGAACACTAGACCGACAAACCAATCGAAGTAAAGACCCAGGAGATAGGCAGCAGTGTCTTACAGTTTTATATAGAATAAGGGTGACAAACGAGCACTCAGATAACTTGATGGTAAGTGGATGATTTAGCTCATTTGTCCATAATAAGGAATCAAAGTGAAGATGGGTTGTCACCCCTGAGGCCCAGACGAAATGCCTCGATTACAGGAAAAAGGGTCTCCGGTTCTTTACACTCGCCATACGAAACACAGCAGCGTAGAGACGTTACTTTACCTTGATATTTTGTGAGTGCATGTTTCTTCCCCGTTCGAGCCGACCCGTTTGTGCTACAGCTATAATATACACAGAAATCGTAATATTATTACGATTTCTTTAATAATATAGCTGCAGTATGGCAATATCTACCACATAAGGGTGATCGATTCTTTTACACCGTCAGAGCACGCCCATAATCGTTATGGCATTTTTTTTTCTTCTAAATAACGTTATCCTTTGAATTATCCTGTATTGTAGAGGTGTTTAAATTTATAAATTGTACATGGACACTTATCTAGACTCGGAATAACTATGCATAGGCCATACAAACATTTGTTTTGTGTCGGACCTAACCCTTGAACCTAAATTTTTAGGGAAGTAATCACACTTGTCCATTTTACGGAGAACGAGGCATGCCGTCTTAGTCCTCGGGAGTTACAACGCATCCGCATTTCTATTCTTGATCGAGGATACATGTAGATGTTGACAGTGTGCTCGTTTTCACTCTTATTCTATAAGAAATAACTTACGGTCTTGGTTGATATTAAAGTTTATTTTTTAAAGGTAGTTTGAAATTTTACTCTTCACAACGAGCATAAGTCGGTTCTTAGAGTTTCCTTAAATTAGCTGAGAAATTGGGGAACGAAGTGCTATAAATCAAACAGAAATTTTTTTCGTGGGGGAGCCACGCTGCAGCTATATTATAGTTGTAGCACGAATCGGTACCATCTTGACCGGGGCAGGACCACACTCTCACAGAATACCAGCGTAGAATAGCAGCGTAATGCTAGAAGTAAAATATTAACGGCTTTTATACTTGTTAGAGCCACGCTGCAGCTATATAAGTAGCATAGGTAGTTACTAATAGGAAACCAGCCTGGCAAGCGTGGCAACTAGGACAAGTACCGTATTTGAAGCAATCTGCCTAAAGGCTGTACAGTCTAACATAGTTTATACGTGGTAGAGCCGTGCTGCAGTTATACTAATAGTATAGTTGTAGCACGAATGGGTCGGCTCAACCCGGAAAGGACCACTAACTGACAGAATACTAGCGTAAAATAAGAGCTTAACGCTGCTGTGTTTCGTATGGTGAGTGAAGAGAACCGTAGACACTTTTTACTGAAAACGAGGCATTTCATCTCAGTCTTCAGGAATGACAACGCATCTGCATTTTGATTCTTAATTAAAGATAAATGTAGATGTCTACGGGCCACAACATCTACTTACCATCAGGTAAACTGTGTCCTCATTTGTTTCTTTTCTTTCGTTGGTTTCCTTTTTCATTGTTTTCTTTTTTTTATATAGCATTTGTTATGCTATATAAAAAAAGAAGCCAGCCGCAGAGAGAAAAAAATTACTGTGACATTCAGATAAACTTTGTGCTACTGTATTACGTTTTAAGAAATTTTAAACTTAGCGCTAAGTTTTTTCAACTTTGACCTATATCGCGCTGAAATTTCCAGGTCGAAATAGTTAACTCAACTAGTTAGTGCATAGGTAAGTTCAATTGGAAATATCAGGATCAAAATATCAAAAAGATTTTTAACTATTCATGTTCTATAAAAGAGTACGTAAGGTCCCTTCAAGGTCGGCCGACCCATTTGTGCTACAATCATATTATAGCGGGGCCTACCAATTATAAAATAAGCGATCGTCAATCCGTCGAGTTACCAGAACTACTTGATCTGCTTCCCAACACTAGATCAACAAGACAGTCAAACTAATCCTCCCGTTCATTTTCAAAAGTAAGCTCGCTGGAAAACAGGCTCCTGTCCTCGATTGCCACCTGCACAATACTACTTCTAACCTGAATACAACTTCCCGTACCGGAAATCTGATATTCGGATACGGAGGTACTCATAATCATCCTAAGCGAGGCTGTTAAAACTTAGTTAGCCGTAAGTTTTTAAAAAAACACGGACATAAATGAAAAACGACTACTGTATCCACTAATTTTCGACGCAGAACCTACCCAGGAGGTACTCAAAGAAATGTAATCCAAAAGACGCTACCTTTGCGTTATATTGCTTCTTCATCATCACAAGCAGGCGAATTGACGATCGCAGTGCCAGAGGTCTTGCACGTTAGACGCTGTTGCCCTTCGCCGGTCAGGTATTTTACTAACCGGATATACCGGGTTTTACTGTCAAGAAATTTTCCGTAGCGATCTCAAAAATGGTGTTTCACCCCGTGTTTCTGATCTCAATCCACTCGTGTCGTATTTTCGTCTCATGGAATTATGAGAGTGATAGTGAGTAATATTGTCCTGCGCAGATGGCTCGTCGACAGTTGAAACTGGACGCTGTGCTCGCATATCGGTCTGAGGGACATTATTTGGGGGAGGGTGGCATGACACTGGTGTGATCCCGAATGCATGCGAAAGAGTTAAAAAGGTTGAAAGTTAAGAGTTCTCGTGGCCCTGGCGATATACAACGACAGTTACGAGTTCGACAATTGACCCGTGAGATAGGTATTTCTAGGCCCTTCTCCATGAAAAAAAGTTTTATTACTACGTATATCATTAAATTACCGCCGCAATACAAAAATTTTACCTTCATTAATAGCAGGTTTTTCGTGAATTACAAAAGTTTGAAAGGGATCCATTAGTTTATTAATATCATATAACTGATTTAAGGGGTTTTACAGCTCAATGAATAGATTTGAGAACAAATACAAATGTCTATAAAGGTCAAGTTTGCTTTAAAATTAAATAGAGAGATGATATACTAGATTATTAAGGTTTAGGATCGAGTGTTTTCACGCCAATTTTGCATGGTCCTTTCCCGGTCGAAGCGACCTGTACCGCAGCGTTTCTATAATAATGTTATTAAGGTACATGAGGGTAACGTGATCAGTTTGCCGCTCTATAAAACCGAAAATAGTAGGAGGATAGATACAAAAACAAAAAGTCGTATACTATAAATAATATATTAATAAAAAACGGTAAACAAGCTTTGGCGATAGTTAAGAAAACGTCCAAAAAATCTACGTAATAAAAACTAACTATATACATTACGCCATACTAAAATCGACTAAAATATTTACTATATCAACAGCTAAAATGGCGTCGATAAAGCAACGTCCGTTTATTATTTGATCGACTGATTCAAACATTCAAACAAGGCTGTAGTTTTTGAGTTATAAGAAAGTGACTATATTAACCGGATGACCATATTACCCTCAATACCTTATAAATAAAACTTAAATGTATGTGTGTAATATTTATATAACTTGCTTCTATTAAGCTCAGGGGTTATTTGCATGATGTAGAGATATCAATAAACATTTTTAAAATTTTTGCATCTCTGTCTCTAATGCAGTTCAGGTCGACAAAGAAAGTAGAAGAACTAAGTACAATTAGAGTGACGTCCAAACCGTGCCAAATTTCTTGAAACGCACTTACACACTCATCTTTCATCGTTCTCGTAAAGGTCCATTGCAGAATGCACACTTACATCTGGAGAAGAAATACGTGGCATACGTGGCAGAGCCACGCTGCGACTATATTATGGTTGTAGCACGGTTGGGTCGGCTCGAACGGGGAAGGACCATGCTCTCACAGAATACCAGCGTAAAATAGCAGCTTAACACTGCTTTGTTTTGTATGGTGAGTATAGAGATTCGGAGACCCTTTTTACTGGCAACAAGGCATTCCATCTTAGCCCTCAGGGGTGACAACGCATCTGCGTTTTGATTATTAAAAGTCTTAATATTCTAAATAAAATCTATGGGCCACAGCATCCACTTACCATCATGTGGCCTGTGTGCTCGTTTGCCACCCTTGTTCTATTAAAAAAGAAAGGTATTCGAGTGGCAGCCTCATACTGGTAAGTGTAGGGGGCCTCCCACTAGATTTTTTATTTTTAAAAACCGTTACCCCTACACTAGGATTTTCTCCTGTATCACCGAGGCAGTTTACAAACATAAATTGCACAAGGACAAACATCCAAACCCGGAACAATTGTAGGCCATACAAATAGTTGTGCCGTGCGGGATTCGAACCCGCGGCCCGCAGCGCTGTAACTCACCGCTAAGCCACTGCGCCACGGAGCCGTCAAAGCCGTCGCCGCTAGATGGTGTGACGACCTGTTAAGATATGCAGGAAATATTCCTTAAGGGAGGCCCATGTTCAGCAGTAGACTTGTGAAGGACTATAATGCTGATGACTTGGAGGCATCATGTGTGTGAGTGCAGTTTCTTACAATAAGTTGAACATAAATTCTGGTTTTATCATTAAGTTATATGAACTCCGTACTAGAGAAGCTGTTCCAAACAAAAAATGTGCACTACCCTGTAGCCGCACATGCGCGGGAAACAGTATAGTCGCGCATGCGCATTTGATATAAACGCGCGAAATTTGTCGTAATAAATAATTGCTTATTTAGATTGTATTGTTAATTGAGTAATTTTTTTCTATTTTCTATTATTTTGCATATGTGCTTATTTTAATATAAAATTATTATTAGCGCCGTTCCGCACTGCATGAATTTCGAAGCCACAATAACAGGTGTACAGATCAGTTGAACATAGTGAGTGTTCGGAATGCCAAATCTAGTGCATAGTACATGTATATTGATGAGTTCTGTTATATACGTAGTGTTCTGTCTATCTGTCTTCGCTGATTTGAGTAGATAAGTAATACATTTTTAAAATACATTTTCGCATCTGCGCCCACAGTAAAAAAAAGTAAATTGAAATACACAATGAACCGTGGCTACATCCCTATTATTTGAACCACATTTTCACTGAATGGGCGCGAGCGTGGGAGTCAATGGATGCGTAGGTGGAGTGAAAGAGACGGTTGTTGCAATACCAGAAAGAGAGGGAGGAGGAGGGTGTTTTGGGGGTTGTGGGTGGTGGGTGGTTGCTGACGCTTCTCAATGGAGGGTGACCGTATGACGCAGAAACTGTTGCTTCGCGTTCAAAGTATGTTTAAGCCTAGTATCTAATGGGTATAGTTACTTTACAAAAGTTTGACAAACAAATAATGATTTGAGAATATAAAATTACGTGTAGTTATTAGTTTTTCCTCTTAACTTACTAGGCATCTCTATCAATCCGAGAACAATGTCATAGGTTTTATTAAGAATGTAGTTTAGGATGAATAAAGATAATAACATATCTAACTGCGATCCACCCCGGCTTCGCATAGGTGATTTTCGGATTTCAACAACAGCGCCACCTTGCGGGTCCAATAGCGAATCTAAGCAAACAGTGGCCCCACTCAAATACACAAATCTAAAATCAGTCCAGTCCTTTGAAATGAGTTCAATGACATATACATATATATATGGGATATAAACGTCGTAAGATGAGCACGGAACAACCGTAAAAATCCACCACTGAACATGCGTCTCTCTTTTTGTAAGAATGATTTGCTTCAAGCGTCAGTAGAATTGATGACCGCAATACCAACCTATGCACTATTTACTTAAGTTTACCACACTGAAAGACTTCTGTGAGAGCGTGGTCCTTCCCCGTTTAAGCAGACCCATGGTAACCACAGCGTGGCTTTTTTTTGGGTGACAAACGAGCACACAGTCCACCTGATGGTAAGTTGATGTCGTGACCCATAGACATCCATTTACCCCGACTACGTATATAACAAAATGCAAATGCGAATCCGAGGAGCAAGATAAAATGCCTCGATTCCAGTAAAACGGGTCTCCAGTTCTCCACACTCACCATACGAAACACAGCAGCATTATACTGCTATTTTACGATGGTACTCTGTGAGAGCATTCTAGTGTCATCATTTTTCCGGCTGTGGTCCTCACTTAGAATTACTATAAATTTAAATTTAAAAAAAGAAAGAAAGATTAATATATATATATATATATATATATA
>DWHP01008416.1:0-10562 GCA_018247895.1 Parnassius honrathi | reverse complement strand
GTTGATCCTCAACTAAAATTAAGTACATATTTATTAGTAAGAATAGTGCTACATAAATTTAAAAACTTAAAAAAAACCCAAAAAATCAATTTTAATTTACGCTATTAACTTATACATTAACGGAGACAATTAGAGAATGTTTTGGTTGAGTCAAAGTGAATGTCGCTTTGATCGCTGTATCCATTAATGACTTTGCACAACCTGGCATAAGGAGAATTCTTTCCCAAGACAGTTCTTCTTAATCTCTTGAAACTGTTAAATTTTAACATAAAACACAACCCACGTAGACCTATGAAAAAAATATTTGATATACCCCTACTGCGAATTAATATCTCCCAGCATCAACCCCTTTCAAGGTTATGTCGACTTTATGAGGAATATAGCCTTCGTTTTACCAACCTTGATATCTTCAACTCTAGCCTTGTTCGCTTTAGAAATGTTTTGAAAGATATTCTCAAGGACATCCCTTTCGATTGATATGAATTATAGTTATAATTCTTGATTAGTTAGATTTGTGAGCCTGTTAGTTGCAGCAACTTTATTTAAAATGTTTGTTTCTCAATCTTGGCATGCCGTTATAACACGTATAAGGATTATGTCTTGTATCACACCATATATATTGTAAGTTATAGCTTTAAGTCATGATGTAATCTGTTGTGTTGTCCAAAAAAAATAAAAAAAACCTTTGCTTGGCTTTGTCCCTCTGTCCCATAAGTTCTCTTATATCTTGTGTAATCCATTGTGCAGGATTACGCTTTATCTTTACGCGTTTGTGCGGGGCATGGTTATTGTATACCTTCAAAATTATATCATTAAAGTTACAAACATTATCATTAATATTAGTATTGTCAACAATAGGTGTCCAATCAACATTACTTATACCACGCTGCAATGACTCCAGATCCATTCCCTTATAATTACGAAGGAACAAAAATTGGGATTTCTGTTTAGGCGGACAGAGACGATAAAAGAGGTAGATTAAATCATGATATGAAAAAGAAGCAGTTATTTGTCCATGAGACATGACTCTATCAGGAGAAGAAACGATCATAATGTCAAGCAAAGAAGGGTTACAGTTAGGGAAGTCGTGAGTTGCCTGACGGAGGAGAGTGAGAAGATTAAAGGAGGATACCAAAGTCAGAAGTTTTTTGGAGCGAGAATTATTTTTAATAAGACAGTTGTTCGTATCGTAAATAGGACTTAAATTAGCAAGGATTTTTTCAAGTGTATCTAAGTAATCTATGTGCATGTTAGGCATTTTTACACGATTGCGGGTTATTTCTATAAAGAGATATTCAGTAGTTTGAGAGTAAATAGAAGGAGAGGCACATATAGTCTTATAAAACATATCCAAACGCAGGTATATAACCATCCCACTACAACCTTTTCCTTTACGATCATTACGAATAAGGACAAAACCAGGTAAGGCAAACTGTGTAGAGGGATGGCTTGAGAAATGACTCAGAAATTAGTAAAACATCGAGATGTGCAACGTTAATGGATGCTAGAAGATCAGGATAATAGCGAGGAACACTCTGGATGTTAATGTGTGCAACATTAAAATATTTAAGAAATTTGGAGCGCAGGGATGAAATCTGGTCATACAGGTTAAAGGTTCTCAGCAGCATTACTCCAAAAAGATAAAACCGCTCCGACTTTTCCCTCTATTATACTCGCGTCGGTAAATATTCGGATACTCCGGTTGTTGTTGAGTCTTGTTTCGTCCTCGTTTACCAGGCATATGAATTGCAGATCCATATAATATGCGGAGTGAGGCGGTTCCATTAAGCTCGCCCTTATCTCCACCACTCGGTCTGCCAGCACCAACTGGAGTTTTCCTCCCCTCGCCTCAAAAAGGTTGCTGCTTCTTGGACCCTCAAGTCCTAACTCCCAACTTTTTAGCGGATGGCGCCCACGTGCTTGCTGCACACAAAACCACCGGTTCAACGACCGCCGTGTACATCGTCCTAATAATTTCGGGTTGAAGGCCTAACTGATCTTTGCCGCTCTTGATAGCTGTGTGTAGAGAGATGTGGCCTTCTTGCACAAATTCCTAACGTGTGTGTTAAACGTAAGTTTTCTGTCTACGGTGAGACCAAGCACCTTGATCTCCTCCGACATGCGTACCACCATACCGCCGATGCACGGACGTTGGGAATCGTCTTTTAGTATGTTGGTTCTTACTATTGACTGGGTTTTTTTTTTTCATTTCTAAGTTTATTATTAATTCCTCACCTCATTACATATTCCAGAGCAGCATCCGCACGTCTTTGGACATCAAGTGCCATGTCCCCCGAAAACAGTAGGACGATGTCATCGGCGAACGCTTGACACCGGCTACTTTTCCCTTCTATTTATTTTAGGAGAGGGTCAAGAAGAAGATTCTATAGGACCGGTCCTCCTATGGAACCCTGTGCGCACCCCTTGGTGCTTGCCTGCGTATGTTCCACACCTGCATATGTAAGTATTACTTTCCTATCCTGGAGATAATAGTCCATCAATATTCTTATATTATCGCAGCACATTTCCTTAGCCAATCGGCATCTTATAGCTGGTTACCAGGCGCTATCGAAGGCTCTCTCTATGTCAAGACATATTATGACGATTATCGTTTTATTGCGCAATTGTAGTTGGATATATTGTACATCATATCCTAGAGGAAGTCTTCGGTGCATCTTTGTGGGGTAAAACCGTATTGACGAGTACTTCAACTAGGTTGGACGTGGTATCTGTTACTTTTGATTATCGTTTTCTACAGGATTTTGACTAACACAAATAGTAAGCCTATTGGTCTGTATAGTCATCCTTTCCAGGTTTCCGCAGAACAACTACCACTGCCTCTTTCCATTTGATAGGGAAGTGTCCCAACTCCAGGCATTTGTTGACCAGGGTCAGATAAATCTCCGGGTTATGAAAGATGGCTTCTCGGCAGATGTCTGCCGTAAGACCATCCCCACCGGGTGCCTTTTTTGGGTTGAAGATGCTTGTAGCATACCTTAACTCCGCAAGAGTAAATGGTGGATCACAAGAATTATCTCGCGTTCCCGCATTTATCTTTTCGGCTATTTTCCTTATACGTTGGTGGACTGCGTTATCAGCTTCAACTTCATCCTCCGGGTAGAATGTCTCGGCCAAATATCTCGCTGATTCAGTATTATTTAGAGCATTTTTTTTAGTGTTCGAAGATTTTTGATGCGTTTAGCAGTTCTGCCGATAACTCGGTATATACTTTCCCACAACCCTTCTCTATTCTGTCTACCACAGAACACTTTCCAGCCTTTTATCTGAGCCTCATATTCACATTTTTCTTTTGCATACAAGTAGTCTGCGACGACAGTTTCTCTTCGCACTGGGGCTGCACATCTTATGCGTCGTTTTTTGGTGATGTAGTCCTTCTTAAGCGTGACAAGTTCGTCACTCCACCATGGTAAATTCAGTTTGCTTATATTTTTCCTTTTCGGAATTGTATTTTCGCAAGTTTTTTTGATTGCTTCTAAATAATTTTTAATTTGATTTTCTAAGTCCAATTTAAGGAGTACAGACTGTAATAAAAAGTCTCCGTAGAAAACCGTTAAATAAGGGTGGCTCCACTATAGCTACGAGGTAAATTTTAAGGAACGTTCCGAAAAATATTAGCGGGATAGAGGACATTTTCGAGGTTACATTTACTAAATAAAATTATTTCAGATTTTAGAGCTACTGAGCAATTTAGCAGCACACTTCACACCTTCGACAATCGCTAAGTTCATTTCATGTAGCTGTTTCCTATAGCTACTCCAGCGCTGTTGTGGAGAGTTTTTTTAACTGTTATTTATTGCTTACAGATGGACATTTTTTCAACTGTTCTCCCATGAGAGATCGTTCTTCTTACCTCACACATTAGTATGATGCTTACGCACATTTTAATGTTAAAATTGACATTTCAATAACTACTGTGTGTTACTAAATGCTTATCTTATTATCACCAGCTGGAAAAATGTATCATTATACTAAAACGATATAGTCCTTATGGCAGAATCGCTGGAGGACTTAAGCACTATGCTCAATGACCTCAATAGTGCCTCCCAACGGATAGGTCTTAAGAAAAATAAGTATTCGAAACAAAATATGTCAAAGTTAGATAACATCAAAATTTTTAAAGTTAAAGGTTTACGAGTGTTTAGCAGAAATAATGCAAACGATACATCAATTCTTTCAAACATGGATATATCGTTCATAAACATGGTTCTTCATGAGCTATGTTTTATGAACGATGTTTTGCCGTCAAATGTTACAAAATAACCAACTATTTGAAGGTATAAAATTTCGTATGTTAAAAGTTGCGAACGGTGATTATTACGAATTTTATGTTGCCAAAAAATAAAAATTCCAAAAAAAATATGTCAAAGTTAGATAACGTCTAAATTTTTAAAATTAGAAGGTTTACGTGTATTTAGCAGAAATAAGTCAATCTCGAAAATTTTAATTACTTATCAACAAACAGGCGAATGGTCTTTCAGCCGAAAATAAACATACTTGAACATTCTGAAGACGTTAGTTAAATCAATGAAATAACTTGTAGTTATTTTTATTGTGATAATTAATTAAGACAAGTTTACAAATAATTTTATATAATAATTATATTGTTTGAGCTTGAACTTAATGAATAGCTTAAGTACAGTCCTAAAAGTTAATAGTTACTTCATAATGTAAATTATTTTATCGGCCTACGGTACTTCGTATTTCGTTACAATCATTTTTCTGAAATATTGATCTTTATGGATGAACGGTTATTCACCTGTTTGTATTTCGGTATTGTTTCGTAGATGTATTCAGAAAATGCGATAATACTGAAGGTAACATATGGAACTACCATAAAAAATTAATGCACCACATCATAAGAAATAAAATTAAATCAGAAGACGAGTTTCATATGTTACATGTAGGATATCATTAAAGGGGTTATTTCCCGGGCATCATAGCCTAGATATGATCTATTTGCCTATCGTGGCAACTTCGGTATCACACGAGCGGGTTTTTTCAGAGGCTGGATCTACAATCACCCAGGAGAAAAACCAATTACTAGGCACCAGGTTGTCAAAATTGGTATTTTAAAATTCAATTCGAAAGTAATAAACGTAAAAAAAAGTATTTAATGAATTCTTGTTTTCTGATAATTATTCGATAAAATTAAATGTGTAAAAATAAACAGTGAATATAATGTTTGATTATTATATTTCTTTGTTTCATTTCTGTTCAAAATGGTGATTTATTCCTTATGTCTGTATGTATGTATGTATATATTTAAACGATAATGACTGCGTAAGTGCGTAAAATCAGGGTAGTGTGATAACTGACGTCCCTAACTAGGGGCCACGCCCACCCTTCATTCAGGGCCCTGATTCAGGGTGGTGTGATAGGGGCATTAGCGGAATTTGGTGGATTTTAGACACCAAATATTTGTAAAATACAGCGCAATTTTTATAAGGGTTTAGTGTATCTTTTTTTTTCTTCATACGGCAACACTGGAGTAATGGCGTTAAATCAGGGCAGTGCATTAACTGATGCCCCTAATTAGGGGCCCTGATTCAGGGCATTGTAATAGGGGCCTAAGGTACGTTTCCTGTTCGTTTATCGTTCGCGAACTACACAAGACTACAAGATACAAGATTGAAAAAGAATGGATTGAAGACGAAGAGAGATGGCGATTCCTTTAGAAAAAGATCGATTTTAAATCGATTCAAATCGAAATTCGATGAATCGATTCACAAAAAATTAGAGGTCTAAAAGATCGCTTTCTCAAAACTCGATCATTTTCTTTTTCGATTCGATTTGCTTTCAGAATTTATATTTACAATATCAAAAGATCAACAAAGTATAGATGACAAACATAATTTGTTTTTACTTTTTTTAATCGATTAAGAAGAGATTACAAAAACAGAGCACATAGCGGTTTTGAATTGAAAAACTGTCATTCTTCACGAGTTTGGGTACATTCAACTAATTGCAAATCATTTTTTAGTTCTTATAAAAACAGAAATTTCGATTCACTGGATTGATTCAGTACTATATATCGATTTAAAAACCGATCTTTTTGTTACAATAAATCGAATCGATCTCAGATGGCACGGCAATGCATTCTGCAAGATTGACCAAGATTGACCGTGAATACGGCGCATAAGATACTAAGTCTAGGGTTAAAATAGATTAATCAAATTTTACAATTTAATTTGTGGATATACTTCATGAAATTATTCTACTTACTGGTATGATTTTTTTTTACTTTTGAAAGAGACATAAAAATTATAGCATTGATGCGATTGATTCGGTGTTGTTTTACTTTGTCATATTTTATCTGTGCACTCTAGGAAAGGTCAGAAAATTAAATTACAAATGGCTTCCGTTTCCAAGTTTCGGCTCCTGTAATTCTTTCTTGGCATGGTTTTTTGAATCAAGGTTCGTATTTTTGTAATTATTCACATTGAAATATATAAATGTCTTTTAATCTTGTTTTTTCGCTATCCTTAAGCATTTTGTATGGTCTACATAGTACTAAATGCATAGAAACGTGCCGGTTATGTAGTCAATTTTTTTGCAATGTTTTTTACGATATTTTAATCCATTGAATTCCTATTAAATGATCGGTATGCTGTAATTTCATGTAACTAATAAATTTTTTGTTTTCAGTGTCGCTTATATTCTTTTATTCATATTTCAGATCAGTTAGTCTGGACGAACGTGTTCGATCGAATTGTTAGGATATTGAGTTGCCGATAATCATGGGCATCCAAGATCTGCAAACTTTTTTAGAAAATGAAGGAGTAGGTGTTGATTTATTCAAAATTGCGAGGAATCACGCCGGTGGTTTTCGTTTAGTACTCGACGCTGAGGGATGTCTGGATCGCCTTTATGGAGGATATTTTTCAGGTACCTAATGTTATTGGTATAATCATACTCTTGTAACATCAAATGTTTGTAACATTCCGCTAATTTCTTTATTTAACTATAATATTTTATTATGAAAATGGGTAGGTATATGT
This sequence comes from Parnassius honrathi, assembly GCA_018247895.1. Taxonomy (NCBI): domain Eukaryota; kingdom Metazoa; phylum Arthropoda; class Insecta; order Lepidoptera; family Papilionidae; genus Parnassius; species Parnassius honrathi. Next base: position 3,543 of record DWHP01008416.1, on the reverse strand, counting down.
CTAAATTGAAATCCTTCTTTTCATATTTTCTAAGTTAATATAATTTATCTTTTTGTATTTTATAAGATTGGGCTTGCGGTGGACAGTGGGCGCGATGTGTACAATTTTTGACAACATTGGCACAAGCATTAGCTGAACATCAAGTAGCACTTTGTGTTTGTTTCAATGGTGCTCACCCAACCCCACCGGCAGTGCCACAGCACTGGATTCAAACTCAAGCAACATATAGACAAAGGGTTAATTCGGTAAGCTCTCAAGGGTTATTTGTACATAATTCTGTAAAACATGATTTTGTTATTTTAACATTGTTTATATATTCCAAACAGTATTATGTAGTAAGAGACCTGATGATGTAAACATACTCTTACACATATAATTTGTAACAACACTAACATGTGATACTTTGTCTTATATTTATATAAATATAGAAATGAAGAAATATTTATTTGGTAATAAATTAAGGACTGTAACCCTTATAAGGCTTTAAAAGAAAAATAGGGTTAAATACAGACAAAAAGTAAAAAAATTCAACACAGGGTAGTTGTTCAGTAATTGATACAATTTAATTTGGCCAAAACACATTTTAACAGAGCATATTTTTGATAATTATTAATCAAATTGAATAAGGTAATTATACAATCAACAATAATAAGGCTAGAATAATTAAACTATCAAAAACAACCTACATGTATGAGAGAACTACCAGAGCAATGTAGCAGACTTATACATAGAGAACTCTAATATATGGACTAATTGCTCCACAAACCTCCCATAAATAAGAGGTCTGTGCCTAAAAGTGGGATGTACATAGACTGTAGCTTCTTCATGTACGTAATCTATACAAATAAATAAAATAAGCAGCATAAGTGTTAACAAAAGTGATATTTATCAAAGTTGTCCATGTACCATATTTTGTAACTTATTTCTTTTTTTATAGGTATTACGTCATATTGTAACTAAAGGTACTCCACCACCAAAAGTTTGGTGGGTACCTCCAACTGGTCTACATTCTTGTCTTAGAACTGCTCTCAGATACCTAAACATACCCATTGTGAGTCAACTTCATATGTTATAATTACAATATAATAAATGTTACATTTTACTACCATAAGTAATCTTAATCTTCTACCCCACAGATGGTATCTTCAGATGATCATTGCCAAGAAGTTGTTGGTCTGTGCAGAGAGAAAACCTATGCTGGTCTTGTGGGTTGCTCTGGAGAGTATTTAGTTTTTCAACCACCTAGATACTTCAGTTCATCACTGTTAAAACTTACTTACAGGGTATGAATGAACTATATAGTTGGTTTCACTAATTTCATACTTATATTAAAATCATTTTATAATAGTGAGTGTACAACTAGTGCTTATTGCCAGTGATGACATATGGATCTGAGACACGGTCCTTCACTGCTGGTTTAATAAGACTGTTTAAAGTCATGCAGTAGGTTATAATGCTAGATGTCTATTTAGAGTTTCTCTATGCGATAGTGTATAGTAGTAGTAATATGTATATCCATAGCAATGATTACTGTGGTAACACCAAAGTCACCATAATAACCCAATAGATCAGAGGGCTAAAGTGGCTTAGGTTGGTCGTGTTAGAACTGACTACTGGCTCTGGGACCTTCTTGAAGGATTTAAACTTACACATAAAGATACTGTTAGGTCACCTAAATTATAAACATATAATTTCTGAACTATTCCAACTCCGTAACAAGGTAGATAGTAAATAACATTACCCTCCAGTGGATAAAAGGCCACAGTGGTTCTGTAGGCATTGATGCCACAGATGTTTGAGCCCTCAGCAGCTCAGCACTTAGGAGTAGTCAGACCAGAACCTATTATCCCACTTCTGTTTAGTTTGGTAAGATTCCAGATTTGATGCTGTACAGAGAACTTACGACCTCCATGTTCAACCAATTGCAGGCAAGCTGAAGAGGCATTACCTACCATAATTAGCAACTTTTTCAATATACTGTTTACAATACTGATTTATTCAAACTTTTACAAGCACTCTAAATGGGCATGGATTCTTTAATAGATACCTGCTTACTGGAGGTGTAACAGACAGATCCCTCTGCAGATCCAGGGTTAAGAGTGCAAAAAGAGAGGTTCATATCCTATCTTGAGTATTCTGTATTTGCCAGCTATAGGGCTCAAGTACCTCAGCGTACCAGGGTCGCTACCTGGGACATTTGATTACAAAGTAGTTAGGATTCCTTGGAGGAGCTGGGGTGGCTTAAATAGAAATTATTCCTGTAGTATATGTGCTTAGCTGTGTAGTTGTGGAAACTAGCTGATGTTACACTAAAACAGAGATTATCAAACTTTTTTTACTGCCTCCTTTGAAAATCGTTTATTTTTCAGCACCCGCAATTTTTTATACACCTAAAACTTAAAAACCACGATTTCTTTACTTAAATTAATTTTGTTATGGTGTGCTATATTAGTCGGTTCTGGTGTTTAAAATTACACTCTAAACTGGACATTATTATAAGTGAGAGCAATTAAAATGTAACTTTATAATATTAAGAATATCTTTTAACCAAATTAAAAGAAACAATATAGTTAGGTAATCAATTTCAGTTTTAAAACTAATCTTATGAGATGGATGAATTTGATGATTTTTGACAAGTTTGTTGACATCAGGTTTGATTTTACTCAAAAACAGTCATAAGCTGTCACGTTCGGTAACATGCAAACAATTTCTTTTTTTAGTAAGCAGTGCTGTCACAGTGCTACATTCACGTTCACACAAATATGACAATGGGAATGCTATCAAAACGCGTTGAACAATCTATCACAATCCAAAGTACAACTGAGGTTGTTGCACAATTCTGTATCATTGTTTTCCAAGAACTCTATGACAAAGTCAAGCAGATTGTGAAATTGAGTCAGACAATTTCCTTTTGATAGACAACGCACTTCTGTGTGAAAAATTAATTGGTTGAAATCTTCATCATTAGTAACACAAAGCTGATTGTATAATGTGTCATTTAAATAATTGTGTGAAATTGAAACAGTCATACACTTAAATTTCTAGCAACCAAATGTTGATGTATAATGCAATGTACAGCAAGCACATTTAGAATTTTGTTTTTTAAGTATGCTATGAAGCCTTTTTGACACCCCATCATAGCTGGATCACGATCTGTAGCAGCCGATATGATATTCTTCAAGGAAAGTTGTTTTTTTATCACAAAACTTTTCCAGTGTTTTAAATATGGTTTCTCCTTTTGTGTTTGTCTCTTAATTCTAGCAAATAGTTTTTGACCAGTGGCGAAGCTAAGGCTCCAAACTAGGGCACGCCCAAGATATGGTTTTGTTGTTTTTAGCAGTTTTATAAAGATACGCCAATCTTGATCTGTCTCCACTCTTCAGTTTCATATTCAATGCTGTCGAGGCCGTGTTTAACGAAACACACAGAAGGCATACTACTGCTAGATAGATTGTATGACATATCAGCAATTGCCGTGTAGTGGCGGTTGAGAATATCCACTACCCCATATCTTCCCGTGGGTGTCGTAAGAGGCGACAGAGG
>DWHP01008415.1:0-10563 GCA_018247895.1 Parnassius honrathi | reverse complement strand
CAATTCCCCTGGTGTTGCGGATGTTCATGGGCGGCGGTAGTCACTTAACATCAGGTGAACCGTATGCTCGTTTGCACCCTCTTCTATAAAAAAAACAACAACCACATGCATATGTTGTTGAGATTCAAAAATCACCCATGCCGAGCCGGGCGGGTAGCCAGTAATCTATGTATATTAAATAGAAAATTGTTCTATTCTATCGAAAGTTCTATCCTTGAAGAATCAAAACTAAAAACAACTCGCCATAAGAAACACGACAGTATTTTGTTCCTATTTTTCGTTGTGTCAACATTCACTGTACAGCGATCACGTAATAGTTATAAAACCACATAATTTCTAAACTAATCCGAACAAACTTCCCGGCACGTGTGAGCGGCACGTTTACATTAGATGACGCATAACAATTATTTTCCGTACCTCGAATAAATTATGGTTTAACTCTTTGGTGAAACATTCAACAGTTATAAATTATATTTACATATCTACCAACAGTTTGTCTGCGTCGTTCGTCTAGTAGTTGTGGATAATTAATATAATCAGGCGTTACTTTGCAAAATTCATTATAATAAAGATATTAATATTTAATTCGCAACCATCCGCTCAATTAAATACAATGATGTGTCTTACTTGGATTGAAGAGCACCTCCCGCCCGCCCTCAATTGCGTGCACTAATACCGTCACCACTAATTCCAGCACCACTACTCCTGGCACCACTACTCCCGGCACCACTATTCCCAACACCACTATTCCAGGAAAGACACACCATCGACGACAATACGACGCGTACGTACACGAGGCATCTTCAGGTGATGGCGATCTACGGCGGCTTTTCACTTAGCGGTCAGCCGCCGTAGAGTCCCATTCATTGTATTTAATTGAGCGGATGGTTGCGAATTAAATATTAGTATCTTTAGTAGTTGTCGTACACGCGGTCGATAATCACATGGTCCCGTCCGTGTTTCCGAATCCCGGGTCAGGCCAAACGTCAGTTATTGGATTTTCTATTAAATGTGTAATGTTCGCGTGAATATAAGAAGTCATTGTAGGCCTCTCCCTTAGATTGCCTCATAGGGGGGATATTTGCCATAGTTGCCACGCTATGCAAGCGGGTTGGCAACCGCAGTTTTTTATTTTAGTCGTTATTAGAAGGCGCTACTGCCCATCTCCTGATTTGTTTTCCTCCGTCGCTTCTTACGATATTCTAATGAACGCCACACATGGTCAGTTCAATTGATCACTTCAAACTAAAACTGTATATATTTTTTAAAATATTGAATTTTCGATGTATCGATAATTATAAATATCAGTATCGGAGTTTTATATATAAGTTTATATATCGATGTATCGAAAATCCAATATGTTAAAGAATATCAACAGTTTTAGTTTGAACTGATCAGTTGGAATTATCTGTTGAACTGAGTGCTTATTATACCCCACTCGCCCATCAAGATGCTTCTCTCCTCGGAAGAACTAACTAGAAACACAGGTCTTTTTTAAATATAGCACAGTAAAATTACAGTGTATTCATAAACAGGAAACTGCTATTTTTTAATATGCAAATTTAGGTTTTATTTAGTCTATTTTATAGAATATATATTTTTATATATAAACTAATTTTTCTTCACTATTTGCCTCATATTTATTCTGAAACTTCAAGATTCTTACCTTACGTATATTTTCACTACCAAACAAAAGTGTTATAATAGTTAATAGCAAATTTTATTTCAAATTAAAAACACGAAAACGTTCACTGCTTTGCGATGCGCATTCACTGTCCGCCAAACTACACTTCGGTACTAGCGACATCTATGATGCTCTCCGAAAACGTTACGGGTTCACCTATACCGCCAATAGTTTAAAGAAAACTGCTGGTGTGTCATCTTATCTGAGTACGTCATCTCAAGCACAATACCCCTAAGTAGATAAGTCGTTAGATACTTATTGCAAAGTAACCCAGTATAGCTAGCCCCGGTTTCGCGCGGGTGATTTCTGGATCTCGACTGTAGCGCCACCTACCGGGACCAATTGTGAATCTAATCCTCATCGAAATCGGTCCGACCGTTCAGGCAGTTCAGTGAAAAGCACAGAAGAATACTTCGAATCATATTTCGATGTAAATTTATGCATGTTCTCTTCGCCACTCCGTAATGCCACAGTGTTTTTGAAAATTTACATATTAAAACAAAAACGAGTATTCCGGCTTGAATTCTTTATAATTTTAGCCAGTGCCACTTGAGGAATTGGAGCTCATATTTATGCAACATTAAAATTGAGGAGCTGAAGACTTTTTTTTTCTAATTTTTTTTCCTTGCACCTTGTTCACAGATACCAGATTCAATATCAGAAGTGGTTGAGCTCTGCAACGCACAAATGAACTATAAGGAAGGTGAACTACGCAATATCATCTGCAAACTTGCGAAGGTCTTATCCAACCAATCGTTTATCGACCAAGTCCTTGAGATAAACGACGACATCTGCCGCTTGTGCCTCTGACAGCCACAGAATGGCGCCAACGACAAAATGGCTGCCAATAAAGATAGAGGCAATACCAGCGCCGCCTCTTAATTTTTTTTTTTACATTTGTCTCTTAATTTGTAGTTGTTTTTATTTTTTTCATTTGATCAAACGCTTTTACGAAAATACTATTCAATTGGTGATAATGGGTTTGTTTAGTAAAAAGTTATTTTCTTAGTACTAATTAAGATTTATTTCTTGTACTTTTTTTAATTTAAATGTTAAAGCTAAAATTTAATTTCAATTTTTTTCTATTGATTTTTATTCGAACTAAATACATGATTATTTGACAAATTTGAACACAGCGTTTTATTTATTTTTGTTATGAAGAACAAAACTGAAGTGCTTAGAGATATGCAAATACAAAATCTGCTTTGAGTTGATACTTCCTGAAACTGATATTCTGGCAGAGATAGAGAAATATGTAACGATAATGCTAATCTGAAAAAGTGAGATGGAGATAAGAGGAAATGCGATAAGCCAAAAAATATTTTACAATCCTTCAAGTCTTTAAGAAAACTTCAAAATAATTAATGCAGTTTTAAGTATTTATTTAAATAAAAAAATGTAATAGCATAAACCTATAGCGTAGAGGAAAGGAAAGTAATTTGGAATTAGGAAAGGAAGGTAATTTTAGGCCCGTGTAATTTTATCTAAAACAACTATACCTCAATGCTAGGTAAAATTTTAACTTGAACGTAATAAATATCAGAATTTAGTATTCAACATGTGATGCGGGTATCTTGGAATAGAGGTATTTCAAATTATATTTACTACGCATTACTTAGTTATGTTAGATATTATTACGCCATGGTTTTAGAAGAAAATGTAAGACATAAATGCAAATGATATCCTAGACCTTTAAAAATTACATTCAGTCTAGTCGCAAGTGAATTTAAGATCTGACTAAAAGGATATTTATTATAGAAATAATAAGTTTAAATCTGTTTTAATCAGTTATAATCACTTATTAATCAAATAATAAGTCAGAAGATTCCAAACCCAGCTTCAGAATCTTATCGTCATCGTTTCTTGGTCTTTTTATCGTTTCTTTTTACTACATTTTCCTTTGGCACAGCTTTTCCCTTTCTATTGTAATATATGTCTTTTTGCCTTTACCTTAAACTATTCACTGAGAAGTTCCATTGAACAGCTCCTGACTCTGTCACTATACTATACATCGTAGTCAGAGCAGCAATAGTAGTGCCAAGTGACAAATAATGCAAATTTCAACTCAATCGGCCTATTCGCCGATGAGTTCTATTGAACAGCTCCTAACGCAATCATTAGATCAAGTCGCTGTCACCTATTATTTGCATTGTCACCAATAACTCATATGTATATCAACAGCTCAATCGGATATTGGAAAGTGTCTACTAAGTGGATATTAATAGTTGTTTCACAAAGAAAACTGATGATTTATTGGAATTTTCCAAATTACCATCACATCGTGTATTCCAAATTAGCAACAAGACGTGGTCGGATATAACCTCGTGTCATTTATTTATAAATACACAAAATACTGAAATCGAAGTCAACGTGCAAAATTTATAGTCCTATTTATAGTACACATAAAACTAAACCATCTGAACATAACACATTGTGGCGATGCAAATTGGCTAAATACGTAACTTAAAAAATTTCAAACACACTCCTTGACAATTTTGTATTTAATCGGTTAAAACGAGATGGCACTACTAGTTTCTGTTAAACCCCTCTATTCCAAATTGCCTGCAGTATTTCAAAATACCTACCTTTCCATATACGTATATTATCGTACATAAGTTTTTTTTTTTCAGAAATATCCGGACGGTAGTGTGATAATACAGAAAATTGTAAAAAAATATATATTATGTAAGTTTTGATTTTTGATGTTAACCACGTAATCGATTACCTATGCCGTAGCCATATCACAGAAAAATATATTTCGAAGGCTGTGTAACGAATGCTAGGTCTGCTTGTAAGACTGAATAGCTGCTTAGTATTTGTCGCCTTAGCACAATTAAAAATATATTGGACATAAAATGCAAATTTGTAGTAATTTTTATTAATAGTTTTATATAGGGCCATTTACCAGAGTTCTACCTACACGTAGTTTATTAACTTCTTTGCAATTTTATGCAATAATAGTCAGACTGCATGATGAACATAAAGTGTACACACGAACTCTCTTGGATATAATATAGCGCTAATTTCTTGTTTACTACATTCATATACCACGTTTTGTAAGAAAAATAAAAACAAACATTTTATAGTGACTATTTTATTTCTAAGGATCACACAAAGGATAGTAATTGTTGGTTCTTTTAAATCTAACATGAACATTACGTCTAAAATATAGTTATACAATTCAAATTTACTAAGATCTTTAAAAGTCAAAGAAGTGGTCAAGAAATGAATTGTTGTCACGAACGCAGCAACGAAAACAACAAAATTTACAAACAGTTAATGTCAACCATAAACAAATGGTAATCTGTGACTTACGGAAATGAAAATTTAGATTTTTAAAAAATTACATAATAATAAAGTAGAATTGAAAAGATATCCTATAAATTGAAAAATATAGATTAACTACTCGAAAAAGTTATTGCAGGAACAGGTTCCAACATCATTAAGCGAAAACATTAAGATGTAATGATCAATCGATGATGAATCAATCATATTATCGATGATGAATTTAGATAACCTAATAACTTTGCCTGCATATTGTTAAAACCCGCATATACATACTGCGAAAGGTAATAATATAACAACTTGTATGTGGTCATTGTTAGAACCATTTAACTGTGCTCATAAATTAACTATAAATATGTGTACACCAATAAATATACTATAGCTAAGATAAATTTGACAAAAAATGAAACTAATTAATATGCTGGGAGATCTTTATTTCAAAATGTAGGTAATTCCTAAAAATATGAAAAAAAAACTTGCACCGTATTTCTTTTTCTACTTCTAATTTTTTGTTACATCCCCGATCTTATCGTCCATCATTACAACACACATTCTATGACCTAAGCTTATATCCAACTTAATAATTTACTGAGAATGGGTTGACAATAATACCCGTCACTGAGTTGCCAGAACTCTGTTACAATATATTGAACAATCTTATTACACACAAAGAAAATTAATCAACAAAATTGAATACTAGAAATCTAATTATAATAACTACATGGTCGACAGAATTCTTTAACAGTTACATTATTAATATGTATTGTTGTATTTTATTATTAGCAAATACTCAAATGCTGCTCAATTTTAACATGTCGTTAAGTCTCGTGATGTCACAGTCTGACTTAAGAGGATAACTTGAAAATGAATCGTAGTTTTGGGGGCGTGTCTTATTCGTCTGTCGGCGAAGCTCACGGACGCCTGAGGGAGTGTCAAAATGAAAGTGATGCAATGACTTCATAATACGCAAATTACGAGATAGCTATAAAACGAGCACGCGTTCGGAAAAAAAACTAAGTAAGCGCCAAACATTTTTTTTAACAAAACTGTTACTCATAAATTTTGAAAATATGGTTTATGAGAACTTAGATGTGATTATTTAATATCTATGGCTTTAAAATAATTCCATGAACTTATTCGTAAAAATACTGTGCTGTCATGGAGAAATGTAACTATAATTATAATAAGAGCCCACTTTGCGATTTTTTCTATCGAGAAAACATGATATCGTGTTTTCCTTATATACCATCCAAGGTCATATTGTCAAAAAGCATATACCAAAATTTTGGTTTGAAATCTAAAACTTAAAAAAATATGTGAAATAGAAAAACCACCAAATTTTCGAGGTATCACCTTAAAGTGATTGATACAGCACGAGATTTAACGGCGTCTTTAAATTAAGCAATGTTTGAGTATTTGAGCATATCTCTATTACAATATCAAAGCCGAACTTTATAACATTAAAATAACTATAGCTTTTAAAACTATTGAAATCTATTATTTCTTGTCGACGCTGTTTGCTGATGACGACGTGTATTGCTAATGATTTTTTTAGTGTCCAACAAAATACAGCCTTAAAGCGTTTTGTTTAAGAGTAATAAATGGTCCGGAAGGTGGGTAAGAAATGGCCTCATATAACATATCAAAAATCTATATTATCTGCCAGGGCAAAATGTACCTTATAAAACTAAAGAAGGGGAAAGATTTATAATATTACCTTTATCACACAGGCATTTTAGATCATATGCTCTTTTTGTTTCTAGCATAATCACGTAGAAAGGTATTGCTTTCACTTTTGTAATGAATGATTAAAGTTAAAAGTCCCATAGCAGACAAACGGGGGTGCGTCCATTTCTCTTAGGTCTATTACTTAACTATTTGCACGAAAATGAATCTTATGAACATATCCAGCGTACAATTGAAACTACGAAGCGCGTTAAATACAATCTAGCTAGTATTAAAGGGTACGTCACTATGAGTAACCCAGTTAGAAAAAACAATTTGGAGGAAAGAAACAACATATGATGATATCTATCTCTTTTATTCAACTAAATGCGTTTATGTATACGTATTATAGACATGTGTCATTCATGCATTTCTAGTGACCCGATCATTCAAGTATTGATTCGTCTTGCGAACTGGGTCGTTCGTGACGGTCATTCAAATAAATCATTTTTAGTTTCAGTACTTTGTGATCTGTGACCCACTCGATAATGACGATCGTCGAACATTACTATACTCTTTGATCGTAAGTCCTGTCAATCTATTGATCCGGAACAATACTGATGCAATAAGCTGTTCTATGTCAGTTGAACAAAATTTATCCTCCAATTCCCCTTCAATTTGGCTTAAAGAACTTGCTCTTAATCTTGCTCCTCCTTCAGCTCCTACACAAGCTGAATGATTAGTTTTCAATTCCCCTTCTACACAATCTCGAGATGAATTTGATGCCTCGTTTTCTTATGAGGAATTATTAACGGTTCTTTAGGATCTTGAAGACTCCACCCGGGTCAAATGAACGAATCATTCACAATTGACACATGTCTAACGTATTAGTTCCGTATAACGAACGTATATAAAACTTACAAAAAGAGAGAGATTTATTATATTTTTCTGTCTCTTTCAACCTAGCTTTCAATTCTAGCGAGAGAAAGCAATTCTAGCGAGAGAAAGCAATACGACTAACTACCGTCAGTGTTTTTAACGAATGAACACACGTAACGTATAAAAGCGAATTACAAGAAGGCTTCATTATCACGAAATACGTTTCGTCTACAATAACCGAGCGATAGCGACTTGTAGATTTAAATATAACACAGAATGCAGCAAAATTTATTTTATAAAAATAAAAACATTGATTTTACAGTCACAATAAATTGACATCATTATAATAGTTATTTAAATTATCGCATAAATTAGTTTTCAAAAAACAAAAAAAAAATCGTCAATACCATTACTATCTCATATCGATTCGACACATTTTAATTTCATATTTGATTAAAGTCCGTATAGTCTTTCAATCATAAATTTGGGACGTATTAAAAAAAATATTGTCTTTCCTTTTTTTCTTCAAAATTATGGCAAGCCAGTGCCAAGTCAGTCATCGGAGTGACAAGTAAATATTAATTATATTAAGAGTTCTCAATTTAACGAGAGTATTCACAGTGTACTGCGGAAAACTCGTCGAAACGAGGAAATTTTGTAAAGAAAATGACTTATAATGAAACATGTAATTTGATATTAAAATGTGATAAAAAATATATATTATAAGAAAATTAATAATAATATGAAGATTTAATTTATCATAATCCAAACTTCATGCTTCACGTCCAAGCTCAACGCTCGTATAGTCGATCAAAAAGAACTACAGCAATCGAACAACCTTTTTTAGTTACAGAATGTAAAGCAATGATTTAGTCACAAATTCTTTTGGAATATCAGTAAGATGCAATTCTATTTATTGACCACGTTGAAAAATAAATTCAAAAGCAATTACAATATGTCTTATAAATAACGTTCAAAATCAACAATGCTACGGAACCAGTATCGTGTTGTAAAGTTTAGTCGCTATCGCTCTTAGTCGTAATCGCGTTTAGTGATCGGAGGACGAATGTCGGTGAGAGGATTTGTGATGCTTGTGTCTATGTCGCTGGGGATGCGCGCCGCCGTAGATGTCGCGGACATTCGTGCTGAAAAGCAATTGAATAAGGGAATTACTAAGAATTGCAAGAATATGACAAATAATTCCAATAATACGACGTAGAATTGCAATAATATGACGAAAAATTGCAATGCTTCTCAAAAATGCAGTATGTAAGATCGACCAGAAGTAGTAATTAAGTTTTGATGATGGATGTGTTAGGCGATGAAAGTTAAAATTGCAATCCTTAGTCTATTCACATATCCATGAAGAATTTATCGAGTACTTTTGCTAACGTCGATGGGTCATTTTTTTTTAGGAATATTTTAATTTTACGGTACCAATAGAAGAAAAATTGTGTTAAAAATAAACTTACACTACTTCCTACGAAATAAATACATTATATTATATAGGAAAACAAACTCTGTGAAATAACACATGCAACGGCAGCTAAAGCACAATATAATATGTACAATATGCAACCACTATAAAAAGGCAAACCTGAATATATACAGCGGAATAAAACACAAAATACATAAGCAATAGAGTTACGATATTTCTAATAGTAGCGCCTCCTCCAATATCTGGAACTGTGAATATTTTACATTACAATTTGAACTGTTAGTTTTCGTTTTTAAAAATGTAGAACTGTGATTTATTTGAATGTATACTGTGCCCTACTGATATAGGCTATGTATCCACTTACCACCAGGTGGACTGCGTGCTCGTTTGTCACCCATACTCTATCAAAAAATATATATAATATATATCCGTGGTAGAGCCACACTGCAGCTACTATGAGGTTATTTGCACGAAAAAAACGACCACATTCTCACATAATACTAGCGTGAAATAGAAGCTTTGTGCTGCTAATATGTTTTGTATGATAAGTGTAAAAAAATGTATTCCATCTCAATCCCGAGGTGTGACAACGCATTCTGCATATTATTTTATTAAAATTTCTGCATAACACAGTCCAGTAGTGAGATGTGTTGTTACGTATGTTAGCGTGGTGTGGTGCGGGTAATTTCTGCATAACACGTCAGTAACAGGCGCGATATGGAGACGTATGTTCGTGAGTTCCGTCAGCATGGTGTGACGCGTACCTGGCGGGCGCAGCGAGCGGGCTGGCGGCGGCGCGCAGCGCACGTCGGGCAGCCGCCCGCGGACCTCGTCGCTCTCCGCCCACGCTGCAACGTACCTAACTCTAGCTCTACGTCTAACTACGAAGCGGTTGGACTGCACGACACGCCTACACTTTACTACACTTTAAACGAATCTTATCATTCTTTCAACTTATCAACTTATCGATCTTAGCGTTTAAAATGCTACTTAAAAGCCGTCAAAAGATTTGTCTAACTGAATACATGCGACTCTAGTCTGAGCGTTAATAATATTCCGTTCACTAGATGTCGCTAGTTGGTACTAAGGTATATTTGTTACGCAGGTGGCCATATAATGTCATCATCTTCAAAAAGTTGCGAATTAAAGATTTTCAGCTTTTAATCTATATATTATACTATATGAGTTTTTTTAACATCTGGAAAAAATAGGGTGTAACATGTGAACGGAGCAGAAGCCTACGGTACTGATATTTTACAAAAAATAAAAACAAAAATTTTGAATTTAATTTTAAACGATATATTATATTATTCTATTTGAATACGTTATATTTTTCTATTTCAAAATATAAAAAATTAGGCCAATTCACAATCATGAAAATGAGAAATCTTAAAAATAAGTTTGTCACGAATGAAATAAGCAATCGATTACTTTAATCGATTAATGTGAATGAGTTTTAACAATTAAACATAAAAACATCTTGCAACAGATAATTAATTCCATCATAGTCATTATGCCATGTGTGCGGTTATCGATGTCGGAGCTTTTAATGCTATAAAATATAATCAATTTCATCGACAAATCATATCTCAAATCTCATTTAGACCTAGCT
>DWHP01008414.1:0-10563 GCA_018247895.1 Parnassius honrathi | reverse complement strand
CTATTGAAACATTTTAATCAATATTTTTAAAGTATATTTCTCTTTATTTTAGTTGTCGTATTAATTACAAATAATTACTCTTGTGATAACATACATATATTTAGTTAATTTTTCTATTTTTAAAAATATTTCATTTCGTTTAGCTTTTTGCAGCAACTGCTACTGGACCCATGGACCCATGGACTTCCGCACCAGACTCCAAGCTCAATTTTGAACAGCAGAAAACGATATAGATACTCGTACGCTGTCACACAACTGATGATTTTTTACTGGAAACGAGGCATGCCGTTTCAGTCCCCAGGGGTGACAATGCATCTGCATTTTAATTCTTAATTGATTACAAATGTTAGATGTCTATGGGCTATGTCATTTGCTAACTATCAGGTGTACTATGTCCTCGTTTGTCACATTTATTCTTTAAGAAAATTGTGGTTGCCAACCCACTTGCAAAACGTGGCAACTGTGGCAAATATCCGCCCCATGAGGCAATCAATGGTGACGAGTCATACTTAGCAATGGACTTTAATAGGCTGGAACGGTAACGGTAACGTTAATCATTTAAATAGGTTCAGCAGTCACCAAGAAATTGGTAAGCGTCTCGGTTCAAAAATACAACAAAACATCCTTCTAATGCTCTAGATATTAAATCGGAGATTATCAAACATTTCTTTTACACGCCCCTTTTGAAAATTAATTATTTTTCAGCACCCCCAAATTTTTAATATACTCCTAAAACTTAAAAACCACAATATCGTTACTTTAATTAATTTGGTTATGTTGTGCTATATTAGTTGTTTCTGGTGCTTAAACTTACATTCTTAATTAGAAATTTTTACCAGTGAGAGCAACTAAAACACAAGTTTATGATATTAAGAATATATTTAATTCAAATTAATCGAAACTTATCTAATGAGATGGATGAGTTTGATGAATTTAACAAGTTTTTTGATATGAGGTTCAACTTTACTCAAACACATTCGTAAGTCGCCGCGTGATGGTAATTGACTACAGACGCTCATGAACAAGCGCAACACCAGGGGTATTGCAGTTGTGCTGCCGGCCATTTAAAAAGGAGTAGGTTCTTTTCTTGAAGATATCTAAGTCGTATCGGTCCGGAAAAATTGCCGGTGGTTCACAATTGCACAGAGAAGATGTACGAGGAGGAAAACTCACAGCGGTGCATCGCCAAGCTTCCAGATGGTGAGGATGGTAGCTTGAATTTTGACGCGATGTGTGTTGGGATTAATCACAGAGCACTCCTCGTGGTAGATGCGATAGAAAATGCAAAGGAATACAATATCCCTACGCAGCTCCAATGAATCGAGCCGATCAGAAAGAACTCGGTCGTCGACGATTTGGATCGCTCTGCGCTGGATGCTGTCAAGTGGAAGGAGTTGGCGGCACTGGGGTACTCCGGTCCAGAGATGAGAACGATATTCCATGTTAGCCCAAACTTGCGCTTTCAAGCGATGTGCCGGCGTAAAATACTGTCTCGCTCTGCTGAGCACGCCAAGCTTTGTAGAGGCGAATTTGGCCTTTCCCTCCAAGGGACAACGAAACAGCACACTATTCGATATGTCAACGCCGAGGATTCTGATGCTAGCTGAGGCAGCAAGGGGATTGCCTTGAAACTGCAGAGATAATATAAAAGGGTTCTTTTTAGCGGTAAACGCGCAAACTTGTGTAATCTGGGGATCGAACTTGAATAGATTTAGTCGCCCCCAATCCGAGACTTTGTTCAGCAAAGACTCAACTTCAGACACAAGTTTTTCCCGGCACTCGGCAACGTTTTCCAGTGAAATATTGGCACGGCCGGTGTATTACACATCACCAGTGCTGTCGTCTGCATAGCAATGAATATTACCAGTTTACAACATATGACTGATATGCAGAAAAAACAGCGTTGATGATAGCAAGCAGCCTTGTGGAACACCAGCGTTTATAGGCTTGTAATCAGAGCATGCACCGTCTGCTACGACTTTGATGATCCGATCGGCAAGGAATCTGGTGATCCAATTGTACAATTTCTCGGAAAGTCCATAGGAAGGGAACTTCAAAAGAAGCGCTTTGTGCCAGATCCGATCGAAGGTCTCCGTTCGTCCGTCCGGCCGGTTACCAGTAAAAAGGATCTCTGGTTCTCTGCACTCACCATACGAAATACAGCAGCATTAAGCTACGATTTTACGCTGGTATTCTGTGAGAGCGTGGTCCCTCCTCGGTCGAGCCGACCCATTTGTGCTACAACTATACTTCTAATATAAGTGCAGGATGGCTCTACCAGGTATAAGGTGGAGGAAATGTATGAGGATATTTCTAGAGCCATGCATTTTTCCAAAACTCACTATACGGTGTTAATGGAAGACTTCAACGCAAAACTAGGCACAAGAAAGAACGGTGAGCTGAAGATAGGGAAATTCGGGATAGGGCAACGGAATTCAAAGGGCCAGCAGCTGATCGACTTCATGGAGAAAGAGGAACTCTTTATGATGAACTCTTTCTCCTAAAAGCGGCCCTACTGAAAGAGGAACTGGCTGAGCACCGACGGTTCGACAAAAATGAGATTTTCTTCATTATGACGACTAGGAGGCAACTGTTGAGTGATGTCTCAGTGAGCGCAACGGTGAAAACTGGCAGCAATCACCGAATGGTTAGAGGCACACTGAGCCTAAACGATAAGTTGGAGAGGTCTCGTCTATTGAAGTCAACGCTCCATCCCTCTCATGCTCTAATCAAAAATCCCGAAATCTTTTAGCTTGAGTTACAAAACCGCTTACAGTGCCTAGAAGATGGCAATGCAGTATGATGAATAGCTGAAGTATTTATACAATAGGGCTACGATAGCTATTCGAGTACACAACCAGAGTTCGAAACCTATCCAACTGCAGGGAGGTGTAAGAGAGGGTGACGATATATCCCAGAAATTCTACAGCGCTGTGTTGGAAGACGTTTTCAAGCTACTGGACTGAAAAGACAGTGTATTAACCCTTCAAGCACTATAAAAATCCCATGCAGTCGCGTGCGCTTGGCAAATCCCGAGCGGTCGCAAGCGATCGCACCCACCCACAGCACTTAAAACCATTAAAACTTATATTTATAGACTACATTTCTATGAAGAAGTTTAGCATTATAAAATCTATACAAAATTTTGTATCTTGTGGTCTAAATAAAAGTCGGGTTTTACTTCTTAACAAAAATAATTAACTGGGTTTTTATAACAAAAAAAAAACATACCAAGCGAATGTTGGCAGCGGGAAAATCACAATTATTTCAATTTATATTACTCGAAATTATTTACGCAAAAAGATAAATTATATTCACACAAAAACTTTCATTACACTTTTATAATAAAACACTATAGTAAAACACTAATAAAACACTAGAAAAATCCAAAAATCAACACGACAACATTCACGCGAAAATGGCGTACGAAAAAAATGTAGATTATAAATAAATATTCGTAGGATAACTGTTTTTTATTGCACTAGAGGATAGAGTATATCATATTGATTTTATAATGCCAAACTTCTTCATAGAAAAGTAGTCTACACACTCGTATATAAGTTATTATGGGTTAAAGTACTGCGGGTGGGTGCGACCTCAAGAGACCGCTAGGGATTTGACGGAATATGGCCATGGTCTCATGAGAACGCTTGGGGGTTTAGAGGTTAAGATCAGTGGCGAGTACATCACTTACCTATGATTTGCCGACGATATATTCCTTATGGCAGAATTGCTGGAGGACCTAAGCACATCAATGACCTCAATAGTGCTTCCCAACGGATAGGTGATACTAGATGAACATGAACAAAACAAAGATCATGCTTAGCGTCTATGTCACACTTAAGCCGGTAGTTGTTGGGAGCACTATGCTCAAAGTTCTTGACGCGTATGTTTACCTGGGACAAATAGTTCGACTAGGTAAGTCCAACTTCGACTGAGAGGTCAATCGACGGATTTAACTCAGCTGGACAGCGTTCGGGAAATTAAGACACATCTTCTCGTCAGGTATACCTCGAACTCTGAAAACTAGATTGTAAAACCAGTGTGTGTTGCCAGTGATGACTTATGGATCTGAGACGTGTTCCTTCACTGCTGGCCGTATGAGGACGCTCAAGGTCGCTCAGCGCGCTATGGAGAGGGCTATGCTCGGGGATTCTCCTCTTTCTCTCTCATTCTCCACAGTAGATCAGCATTATTCGTGGTAGAGCCATGCTGCGGTTATATTAGTGGTAAAGTTATAGCACGAATAGGTCAGTTCGACCGAGGAAGCACCATGCTCTCACAGAATACCAGCGTAAAATAGTAGCTTAATGCTGCCTTTCGTATGGTGAGCGTAGAGAACCGGAGATACTTTTTACTGGAAACGAGGTATTCCATCTTAGTCCTCACAGGTGACAACGCATCCGCATTTTGATTTGTAATCAAGAATAGATGTAGATTTCTATGTGCCGCAGCAACCACTTATCATCAGGTGGACTGTGTGCTCGTTGGTCACACTATCCTATAAATAAGACGAACCAGAGTGACCGACATAGCTCAACGGATTTGTAAGCTGTGGTGGCAACGGGCCGGCCATATAGTTCGAAGAACCGTTAACCGATGAGGACAAATGGTTCTCGTGTGGCGGCCTCGAATCGGTAGGCGTAGTGTAAGGTGACCCCCACTAGATGGAGTGATGACCTGGTAAGATATGCATAAAGTCAATGGATGCAGGTGGCTCAGGATCGTGCTTTGTGGCATTACTTGGGGGAGGCCTATGTTAAGCAATGGGCTTGTGAAGGGCTGTAATGATGATAATGATGAAATGATCGTTAATCGATCGTTCGAGTCGAGGAATGTTAAAACATCAATGTAAGTAGCTATTACCACTTTTCATACAAAAACACATATACCACGTCAGAGTTCTTTTTGATAAAACATAGTTCAGTAGCTATCATAGTTTAGGTTATCTATAATTACAATCTAATGTAATATCAAACAAAATAAAAAATGCAAAGTACAAAATGTGATATCTAAGTTAATTTATTACGAAATTTGACTTGCGATACAACTCACCTCATGATGTTTTGTTTTGTATAAACGATGGTTAGATAGAAGTCATACTTACATCAAAATGATCTTCACAGAATACTAATCAAATTATTTTAGACAATGTATTCGGGTATCTACTTGCCAATTTCAACCAAGTATTTCATATATTTAAATGAGTTGGCACTTGAATCCATAACTTTCCCGCCGTTCATATGCTCGTATTTTTGCATCCCGTTACAATACAACAATAATATATATGATAACTCATTATTAAACATTGAAAAGTTATCTTATTTCATTGCAAAATTGGTAAAATTCTAGGACTAGACGACTAGGACGTCACGAGTTGAACTGCATGACGGCCAGCGTTTTCACGAATAAAATTTAAAACGACAGTTTAAAAGTACTTTTATGGCTCTATTCGGTTTTAATAAAAAGAGAGTAAAATCATAGTGGTTCATTATTATTTTAGGATTCATTTAAAACACTTCTTGAAAATGGATGTAACACCCTATTCTGCGTCTTTGTTTTCCAAGAACTCTACATCAGAGTCAAACAGATTTTTAATTGGAGTCAGACAATTTCTTTTTGATACCCAACGCACTTCTGTGCAAAAGATCAGTTGGTTGAAATCTTCATCATTAGTAATACAAAGCTAATTAAATAATCTGTTACTTAAAGAGTTGTTTTGGATTTTACTGACTGGTCTGATGACGTTGCAATGATTGAAACAGTCGGTCATTAGCAACCAAATGTTGTGACAACAAACACAATGTACACAAATCGCATCTGGAATTTTGTTCTTTTAAGTACGTTATGAAGCTTTTTTGACACCCCATCATAGTTGAAGCACCATCTGTAGCAGCTGATATAATATTCTTCAAGGAAATTCTTTTTTCATCACATATGGTTTCCCCTTTTGTGCCTGTCTCTAAATATCTAGCAAATAATTGTTCTTGACATATTTTTTCATCTTTATAAACCTCACGTAAGAAAGCAGCAATGCTTCATTAGTTAGTAAAGTGGACTCATCCAACTGAATTGAAAATTGACTAGTCTTCAAATGATTGCACAATGAATCTTCAATGTTTTCAGCCATTTCGTCAATTCGTCTTTGCACAGAACTTTGAAAGTTGCTTTTTTGAAAGGAATTTTCCGAATTACGATTGCTGATGGTTTATAGAGCACAGTCTTTTATTTCCAGCAAAATTAACGTTTCTTTGATGGTGTATTGTTTACTTGTTTGAGCAATTAACAAAAGGATATTGCATGACGCTCAAAGTCCGTCATCGTCTTGCTTAGCAGTCACCGAAAAAAGTTTTGATACACTTGGCTGAGCATTATGTTTCTTTGCCAGCTGTTGAAAATTGGCTAGATTTTTTCCTTCTTATCCGGATCCATTTTATTTAAATTATCTTGAAGTCTTGAAGACTTCATCGCTTCGTTTGAAAATGTTTTTGAACGCAAAAGGAACAAAGGCAAAGATGGATTTATCGAATTTTCCATGAATCCATATTGAATATATTCTGCACTATATTGCCGTCTCTTCTTTTTTGTTTATGACATGGCTTTATTTTTACAAATATGTAAATAAAGTAACATCACATGAATAGTCACGTAGGTCATCCAGAGGGGTAGTCAGAGACTACGGACTTCAATTTGGCATGATCCTGACATACTTCTTTCGCCTCCTTTACATCTATATATCTACGCATATACGCTCATCGGTTGAGGGTACTCCAAATGTAGCCCATTTTCAAAATATCGCCAATTTCGTCGATGAACTTTCTTCCAGGGCGTTCCTTCCCGACTTTGCCGTACATATCTGCAATTTAAATTTGCTTTGTCACTCTTTCCTCGTTCATTCTGTTTTCATGATCAAACAACCGAAGCATTCCGTTCTTAATCCTTGTCACAACATCATCTAGCACACCACATTTTTCTTTTATCACGTAATTTTTCACCCTGTCAGTTAGATTCAATCCTAGCATACTCCTTAACGACCGTATTTCTACAACATTTATTCCACTTTCGTTCTTCGTCTGCCACACCCAACTGTCACTACCATACAATAAAGTGGGGATTAACACAGGATTATGAATTACCATACGTGCCTTTTTTGACACATTTTGATTTTTCATAATGGAGTGTAGAGCCCCATTCACTCTGTTTCCTGCATCCACTCGTCGTTGTATATCCTTATTATATCTATATCATATCTATCGTCTCTGCTAAATACACATCCCAAATACACGAACTCATTCACTTGCTCCATAAACTCCCTTTCTATTCTGTTTTCCCATAACGTTTTACTTTCTTATCCAACGAAAACCATCACTTTCGTCTTACTTGCGTTCACTTTTGTTTCCCTTCCTTTTAATGACCAGCTCATTAACGTAACTATCATTTGCAACTCGGCCGCCGACGACGCAAATATGGCTTGATCGTCGGCGTACAAAAGACATTTGATGGTTAATTCGCCCATACTTAATCCACATTCTTCACCTTTCAAAGTTTGCAGACAACTGTCCATAAATAGGTTGAACAACCACGGGAAGCTACAAAATCTGAGTAGACCCCGTTAATCCTGACACAAGCACTAGAGTTCCTGTAAAGAGACCTTAATACCTGTATCAAACTAGCGTTCAATCCAAATAAGTTCATTGTTTGCCATAACACAGTCCTGTCCACTCTATCACAAAGCTTTTCCAAGTCCATGAACGCACAAAAAACTTTGATCTGTACACCTCATTCACTTCCTAAATCCCGCTTGCATATCCCAAATTTTTCCACTTATTTCTTTAATAACTCTTTCAATTAACACCATTTACACAGTTTACCCAAAATACTAAGCAAGCCGATACCACGATAGCTTTAACAGTCCTGCTGTGATCCTTTTTCTTTATATATATGGGTTATAACTGTTTTACACCAGTCTTCCGGTACACTCTTCTATTCCCAACATAAATTAAGCAAGGTGTACAGAAGGCCTGCCACCACCCCTTTCTCAACCCTTAGCATCCCGAGTGATACTCCGTCATATTCAGCTGCCTCACCTGCTGTTATGCTTTTTAATGCTTTCTTTATTTCATCTACACTTGTCTCCCTGACCCCTTCCAGTTTTTTCGGAATTTTCAATTTATTTAATTCAGACGACTCACTTCACTCATAAAAACGCTTTCGAAGTATTCCCAACATCTCTTTATATTCGTCACTCAGAATAAATATATTCTCATCTCAATAGCGTAGGCTAGGCTATTTCGAATTTCTCCTGGCAGTTCTTATGAGTATCCAGAACATTTTCATATTTGCCTGCCCGGAGGTTATCAGATATCCTTCTACAATTCTTTTAATTACATCATTCATACCGCAAGAATTACCAGACTTGGTTGCTAATAAATCTAGCCATGCTCCCTTCTTTGCTACAACTTCCATCCGTACCCCATCATCCTGACACAACGTATTATTTTTCCTTTCATGTGTTCTCTTACGTACACCACATACTACGGTGGCTGCATCCACCAAACCTTTATCAAACATTATCCCACACAGTCTTGAAGATTAAATCATTTATAGATAATTCGTTCAAACACCTAGTACTTTTTTTCAATCTACATTTATACTTCTCTTTCATATCTTCGTCTTGTAACTTCTCTATTTCTATACACCTTAACACAGTAGTAAACACAGATGTTCGATGCCACCAACGCTTGAATAGACCATTAACTCGACATAAGACCAAGTATTACGGCCCTCAGTTGCCCTGACAAAGGTCGCCTAGGTTAGGGCCCGTAAGTAACCAGCTCGACAAGCAACAGAGGGGAGGGCCCAAATGGCCTATAGAGAATTATTATACATATGACTAGCAAGCTAACCAACTTACCTAGTTCCCGAGTAGGGTCGACCACAAGGCGATGTCAGAGTTATGTATAGGTAGTGTACGTGTAGTGCAAGAAAGTGTATAATATATGAGCTGACGTCATCGATGACAGCGGCCACACCCACTGTCGTTGCCTAAACTCGAATGTTACGTCACTTAACACAAAACTATAATCTAAGGGTATCGCGATCTTCTTTCCGGGTCACAAAGTTTAGCGTTCCACCGACAAAGCAAAATCACATATCAAAATGCTACACAAGCCATACGTCAATGCAAATTAATGGCAGTCTAGGTTACAGTAATCACTCAACAAACTTCCCGGCGTCTAACCGACCGGCTCAAATTATTTAGTGCGATATCAAAATGCCGCATAAGCAACTAGTCGATACAAATTAATAGCAAGTGAAGTTAAATTAATCAACGTTAAATTATTCAACCTCCAGAAAAGCCTCGTTGGCACGTATATTAACGAATTAGACAACACAAAGGGGAGGCAGCCGAGCGCGCTATAACGATTTCAGTTTAACTCTTCGATGCGGCAGCCGTGGGCGCGGATTGATCTAGATTCTAGACAGACTAGCAGCGCGCCGGCGCGGGCGAATCCCTCCCCGCGCAACCCGAGATCAAACCGGTTCGCCGCTCGAGACTAGCGTCATGAACGAGCGTAAACAGTATGTTAGGGCTGACTGAATGATAGGGTAATAAATTGTGCGATAAGAGAAAAGTGTAGTTTCTCAAGATGTAGTGGCTTGGATATGTAGGAAGAATGAGTAAAGCAAGAGTGACAAAGCAAATTTATGCTGCAGAAGTTAGTGGCAAAGGGAAGGGATGCCCTGGACGGAACTTTATCAAACAAATTCGCGATATATTGAAAATGGACCCAGTTAAATGTACCCTATGGGTCACAACTCATTAGAGCCACCCGGCGCCCGACCCTCCACCACCTCGTCGTCAACGAGTGGACTTCGCGTGATCAACGAATTTCCGAATAGTCTACCAGCGTTTGTTCCTAGGTGTGCACGTGTGTTCAGTGATGTCAAATTTTAGAAACCGTGAATTGGCCCTCATAGCTGTCAGTCTTAATGATGATGAAAATGAAAGACGAAACAAAAAAAAAGAAAGCTTATTGGGTCCACAAAATGTTTAAAGAAAGAAAAAAAGAGGGTGAATACTGAACCTCTCGTAAAAACAAACCACAATGTGTCCGACACATTCGAAAGAAAGGTTCGATATGAAGGGTTGGTGGAGAGCGCCGCATCGCACTCGCGTGAACCGCGCGTTGCCAGCTCGCGCACCACGTGTGACAAGCATGTCAACAACGAGCTATCATCGAGTGGTCCACTCGCAGCCCGCGCGTGGACACCTCACGAGCGAGGCGATCCGGTGATGGTACGGAGTTGATGTAGTGAGCGCAGGCCCATACAATTCTATGCAAAGAATACGAACCGCTCGAGGCGAGGCGGTGTGTTTCGGGTGCCGGGTGGCTGTAATGAGCTGTGACCCTTAACCAACGAGCATGTATGCGTAGATAAATGGATATGAAAGAAGCGAGAGAGGTTATCAGGATTGGACCAGATGTAAGTTTGCAGTATCTGTCTATCCTTCTGGGTGACAATCGTGAATTTACACTTTATATATATATATATATATAT